>SSHR01000700.1:0-28551 GCA_006518225.1 Fusarium neocosmosporiellum | reverse complement strand
GCCCCATGCCTTGTAGCACTTGCCTTCCTGGTGGTGCTCTACACGATAGCCCTCTCGTTTGGGTCGGCGATTGAAACCCTGAGTCGCCTTCTGAGACTCGCACTTGTACGGGGTGGGACCTCGTCAGACCTCGAGGCCCTGGGCTCACTTATAAAGGCCCTGCCCCGCCTGCAGCTCTGTTTCCTCGAGTCCCTGCTGTACTGAGCTTGTAGCACCCGGCCCCAAAGAAGACCACCGTTGCATATTGTCGACAGGATTCAAAGTATATCCACAATGGCACCTGCTGGAGACAGCCTGGCAGAGCCCATCGCCGCCGCCGAGCTACGCGCCGAAGCCATTGACGAGAAGCGGGCTTCAATCTCGGCCGAGAAGAGAGCTTCCGTCACAGCTGATCCTCGAGTCAGTCATGTTCCGGCTGTCACCCCTGATGGGGAGCTGCCCAACGCCGAGGAGCTCGCGACCTTGAGACGAGTGTCGAATAAGANNTGCGAGCGTTTCTCCTACTATGGATGTACCGTTGTGTGTAAGTCTATCCCCGTCCATCCCCTGATATAGGGGTTGCCTTGGATCCTCTGCTGATTCTTGATCTTCTTTATATACTGAGATAAGACTGACACCTCTTAAGTCACAAACTTTATCCAACAGCCTCTCCCTGAAGGCTCCTCGACCGGTGCCGACTCGGAGCAGCCCGGCGCTCTTGGTATGGGCCAGAGAGCCTCCACCGGAATCACCACCTTCAACCAGTTCTGGCAGTACTTCATGCCCCTTCTCGGTGCCTACGTTGCCGACCAGTACTGGGGTCGTTACAAGACCATCAGCTACGCCCTGGGTATCGACATTATCGGCCACATCATCCTCATCATCTCTGCGGTTCCTCCTGTTATCAAGAACGACGGTGGTGCCCTTGGTGCCATGATCATTGCCATTATTGTGATCGGTTTTGGTACTGGTGGTTTCAAGCCCAATGTTAACCCCCTGATCGTGGAACAACTTGGTGAGCAGCACATGCACGTCAAGACTCTCAAGTCGGGCGAGCGTGTCATTGTCGATCCAGCTGTCACGATTGAGCGAATCTACGGTTGGTTTTACTTCTTTATCAACACTGGAGCTTTGGTCGGACAGATTACGGTGAGTCAACATATCAACAGACCCCTATTGCATCGTGAACGGTGATAGGGGCGACGGTGTTGCCCAACGAACCAAGACTAACTCGTTGCTAGATGGTCTACGCCGAAAAGTACATCGGCTTCTGGCTCTCCTACACGCTCCCCACCGTCATGCTCTGCATCTGCCCCATCATCATGTTCTGGGGCCGTCGTAGATACGAGCGCCGCGAGCCCGGCGGCTCCGTCCTCGGACCGGCCCTCAAGGTCTGGGTCCTCGCTCAGAAGGGACGCTGGTCCATCAACCCCTTTCAGACTTGGAAGAACATGCACGACGGGACCTTTTGGGAGAATGTCAAGCCTTCTCGCTTCACCAACGAGACTCGACCTCACTGGATGAACTTTGATGATGCTTGGGTTGATGAATTGGCTCGTGGGTTTGCTGCTTGTGCTGTGTTTATGTGGTATCCCATTTTCTGGCTCTGCTATAACCAGAGTAAGTTGAAGCTATACTTAAAAGGTCCCTTGTAGCTAACGAGTTGTCAGTCAACAACAACCTCATCTCACAGGCCGCTCTCATGGAGCGCCACGGTCTCCCCAACGACATTCTCTCCAACCTCAACCCCTTTGCCCTCCTCATCTTCATCGCCCTCAACGACTTCTTCATCTACCCCGGCCTTCGAAAGGCAGGCATCCGCTTCACCCCCATCAAGAAGATCGCAGCCGGTTTCTTCTGCGGAGCCTCAGCCATGATCTGGGCTGCTGTTGTCCAGCACTACATCTACCAAAAGTCCGAGTGCGGTAAGTACGCGTCTGGGAATATCTGGAGCGAGGAGGAGGGTGAGATGGTCAAGTGCGCCATTGTCCCCATCAACGTCTGGGCACAGACTGGCTCATACGTCCTCATCGCTCTCTCCGAGGTGTTTGCGTCCATCACGTCTCTCGAGTACGCCTTCTCCAAGGCTCCCAGGAACATGCGATCCATGGTCCAGGCTGTTGCTCTGTTCATGACTGCCTTCTCTGCCGCCCTCGGCCAGGCCCTCGTCGGTCTCGCCGCCGATCCTCTTCTTGTTTGGAACTATGCCGTTGTCGCAATCTTGGCCGTCATCGCTGGCACTTGCTTCTGGTTCCAGTTCCGAAGCCTCGATCGCGTCGAGGATCAGCTCAACGTGCTGCCCGAGGGTCATGCCGGAGCGACCGCTGACGAGGAGGCTCCTTACCAGAACAAGCGCATCGACGAATAGAGGGAACGGATGCCAGTGTCGCATTCTTTATCACGATAGTTCATTTAGTTTGAGATACCACTTGTCAGACTGACGAGAATGTACAGAGGTGCGAATATGTGGCCGGCCTTCATGTCCAGTTGATACATCGTTGAGGCCGAAATGTACAAGTCAAGTAGCATCCTCAATAAATCTTTGTCCATATCTGTTCCTTTGATCATACAAGTGCAATCTTAAATCTTCATAGAGGTTCTAAAAAATGTCAAGTCTCGTCTAACCTTTGTGTGATTTTAGCCACGGTTGAACTTGTAGCTCAACGATCGCAGTTATTCCACACGCATAGTACTCCCATCGGCGGGCTGTTCGCTGAGCCAAGCCACATAGTCCTTTGTTCATGACAGAGATTGAATTCATAGGCCATAATCGTGCATGTCATCTCAGGCGTAGTCTTCTTAGATCCATTGCTATACTTGGCCTAATGCTGTGGAAAGTGATAACCTGGGTTAGACCGATATTCTCTCCTCGCAGCTTCACCTCATCTGTACGAGTGTTCGATGACTTGGGTAGGCCATTTCGAGCAGAGTGCCTGGGTACCCTTTACGGATAAAACGTTTTGGCATAGACCGAGTACATGCCTTCCCAGTAAAACAAAGGTTGGTAACGACCATACTTGATTCTAGGTATCTTATTGTACAAATCTTTCAGTGACCACGCGTGACAACCATGCCTCAACCCAGCCGGTGACCCTTTCCACGAGACTTCCACGAGTCCGGGAGCGGTCCCCCCGTCTCTGCGCCAGTGCTGCTGCCAGTGGAGGGACCAGAAGGACGGACAGCGGTGCCATACGTTCTCTTCACGGCTCTGGGCGTCCGGACGATGGACTCGAGCCAGGCAGGTACTCGAAGAAGCACTGGACCGCCGCCAAACTCGGGATAGATCCTGGTGAGGAAGTCGTACATGTGAGCAGCTAGCAGACCCTCGAGCTGGATCAAGGGCCTTCCTCCCAGCATGAGCATGCTGAAGGCGATCATGCAAAAGGGGACCGCCTGGGCGGGAACGGTGAAGAAAAAGTACTGGGCCTTCGCGCCGCGCTGATCCTGGGTCGCAGTATACACCATGGCCAGGATGAGGCCGGGCAGGAGCTCCAGATGGTTGAAGCCGAAGAGATAATCCATCATCTGGCGACGTCGTTAACCTCGGGAACGGGCGCGACATGTGTGTACGTGATAATGAAAAAAAGTGTATTTGCTATGATATAGAAATGTAGGGCGCTAGAAAACCACTCGAGTGAATTGGGAATCAAACGAGCCATCCATAAGACATCCCACCATGCCTACACCGCAGACCAACCCGGATTTGCGAATGATGGGTGGTCCGAAGTGCAGGGGTGATCTTCCTCATTTCCAGGAACCGTGATAGCTGTAGAGGCAAAGCACTATCCGGGCAGATATATGAGGGGGGTTTGACGGGCAGGCAAAGGAGAGCAACAACAACAACGACAGAGCACGGGACGGACAAGCGATGGCTTACCAGGATCCAGGAGCAGACAAGGAGAATGTACCAAATCAGGTCAACCTTGCGCGGGAAGCGAGGGTTCCCGGTCTCCAGCTGCACGCAGTAGCGGTACAGATGATAGGCGTCAAAGAGCAGGCTCATTGGGAAACCTTCAAAGGCAATGAGGAAGCCCGTGATGGGGCGCCACAGATGAGGAGGCATCTGGAAGAGATAACCAGGGTGATAGAACAGATAGTACGATGGTATCACGCTGAATGAGCCGAGCAAGGTCAACACCACGGTGGCGGTGGTGAGAGTCCTTTGAAACAGTTAGCAAGCTGGAAGATGAAATCTGCGTGGTGATGGAGCTTACCGAGCTATGGCGGGCGTGGCCCAGTAGGCGGCGAGGACACTCTCCGACATGATGGGCAACTTTGCTCAATCGCGTCAAACTGAAACTGAAAAGTGAATAGCAAAAAGTCAAAAGGAACTTTGACACTCGATGATGAAAAAGAATGACAGCCGACGTTTTATGATGGAGAAGCACGGGACTTTGTAGCACCAGGCAACAAAGGTATCATCGTTGTTGCTTGCGTGTCATCTTCTTTGTTGCTTGATGACCAAGGAAGAGTTTGGAAGGAAGAAGGCTACAGACTCGTGAAGAAATTGCATTAAATGAGCAAAAGGCTCCGTAGCGGGGCGGGCGTCGAGGGCCGGTGTTTTGCCGAGTGCCTCGGCGCCAACCTTGACCGAGCTCCGGAGCCCTGAGGCTGGTGAGAGGCTGGTGTTTTGGTACGCCACAGACAGAAGGTGTCATGGATGCGGAACTGCTCGGGCTCTGGGTCCAACGTCAGCTCGTGTGAGCAAGTTCACATCCATATGGTCTGACGTCAAATTAATTCTTCTCAATTCTTTGCATTACCTTCCCATTGACTGGGCCGAGTTCTTTGACTCTCGAGATATCAACAGAAGGATTGCATTGACGGAATCCGAGATCAATTCGCCAGGATGCGTGCTCACGATGCCATGCAGAGCGAGGAGGCCAACGACGCCGCGTGGGAGGCTGCCAAAGGAGCTGTCATGGGCGCTGCTGGCTACGTCTGGTCACCGTTGTATCGGTCCATGACGATTCAATTCAAGGTGTAAGGCCAATTCTCAAGTACCTGCTCTCCTCGCCAGCACTGACCACTTGCAAGGTATCTACAAATGTGTGGCATGGTGGTGGGAAGCATGATCGAGGCAGATGGGCGCCTCAGGCAATATGAGCATCAAGTGAGGATGCAGAGAAGGTTGATGCGAGAAAGGGCAAAGTGGGAGAGGTATGAGGAGGAATTCATCAAGGGAGACGAGAAGTGAACCATCCACGATGCATCCCGTCTCACAGAAAAAGCCTGACTGAAAATGCTCTGGGTATAACGGTGTACATATATCACGAGAGAGGATGACCATTGAGTCGTCCGTGTAAATCAAGTCTTTACTCTTTTCATTTGCTCAGACAGATCCCCTCAACTCCAACGCCAAAGATGCGACCGCTTCCATAGGTCTCCTATCTAGTTCCGTCTCAATTACCTTCTGGCTATACCCGGAACCGCTTGGGGTCCATGTTGATCTTGCATAGTCGAACAACACATCCGCTGAGTTGGAGTAGCGTCTGTACACCCTCCAGGACCTTCATGTGCGTGAAGCCAATCTCCTTGATAAACTCCAGCTTCGAGTGCTCGCTCAGCGTAGGTATCGTCTTGGTTACTCGGAACATGGTACTAATGATGTCGTGGCTCGAGTAACCCAGGTCCCACAGCTCCCGGAGGGTGTCCAGGGCAGAATCCACGTTGCCTTCGTAGCACGCTTTGAGCATAGCTTGGACTTTGATCGGGTGAGGCGAGTCAACGACCTTGAAAACGTTGTCTCCAGAGACGAACCCGAAACCGGCATATGTGGATTGCAGGTTGTTGATAGCTTGTCGCATATCTCCTTCGGCGCTGAAAACAAGCGCTGCCAAGCCATCATCGCTGTATTCGACCTTTTCCGCCTCAATAATTTGCATCAGTCGCTTCACGACCTGAGCATCTGTCAACTTGGCGTATCGCAGAATGGCGCATCGTGATTGTAGGGGCTCGATGATCTTGTTCGACTGGTTGCAGGCAAAGGCAAATCGAGTCGTGTTGGAGTAAATCTCCATGGTTCGTCGGAGTGCTTGTTGGGCGCCCGAGGTCATGCTGTCAGCTTCGTCGAGGATGACCAGCTTGTGGCGGCCAGCCGGTAGGGTGACCTTCTTTTGAGCAAAGCCCTTGATTCGGTTTCGGACGACGTCGATACCTAAGGGAAGTCAGTCCTCTCTCCTTAATACACAGGCATAAAAAGTCGTACCTCGTTCATCACTGGCGTTGAGCTCCAGCACGGCCTCCTTGTACGATTCACCCAACAGCTGCCGAGCCAGGCACAGCACACTTGTCGTCTTTCCGATACCTGGCATGCCCGAGATAATCACATGGGGCATGTTTCCCTCCTTTGCGATAATCTTTAGTCGCTCGATCGTTTCTGTGTTGCCGACGACATCGTCGAGAAAGATTGGTCGGTACTTTTCCACCCTGGCAACCATCAGCGATCAGCACCAATATAGGAACTTAAATAGCATACCATGGTAGCTCATATGATGAATTTCCATTAGTGGAAGCTGTGATAGCTGCCTTGGAGGCAGAATTGGACGACTCGCCGCGTTCTTCGGGTTTTTGGGTCGGCATCTTGATGTGTCGGAGTCGTTGATGGGGTTCAGCTGAAGCTTGAGATGGGATGCCAATCACTTTACGCGACTGGGAGAAAAGAGACGCGTCGTGGTTGAGGGACGGCAGGTGGTCCGTGCCAAGGCCCACCGAATGCATGCCCCACTCCTGCCACCGCCTTTATCGTCGACATGGCAAAATTTCCGCCAGCATCAACTTTTTTTGAGGCCAAGCAGCAAAAGACGGCCAGAGATACCCCCCAACCAGCGACCTTGAACAGACGATTTACGGCGAATAAAAATCAGAGCGAAACTTCTTCAACACCTGCGACTCATCTCTCCCAATTCTTTCAGCCACGATCAGCCATGGGTGTTGCGAAAAAGACTCGCAAGTTTGCGCAGGTGGGCAGTCCTTATCGATAAGCACCAAAATGTTCGCTCTAACTCTCAAGCGCAACAGGTGAAGCGAGTTCTCGGCCGTCGCGATGACAGGTTAAAGGAGAACAAGGCCAAGGCCGAATTGGCCGCGGCGGCAAAGGCCAAGAAGACCATCAATGGCGAGCTCATCCGCGAGGCGCCCCAGATGCCCAGCAACATGTTCTTCCAGCACAACACGGCCCTCGTCCCGCCCTACAACGTCCTCGTCGACACAAACTTTATCAACCACACGGTCCAGCGCAAGCTCTCGCTGCTTGATTCTATGATGGACTGCCTCTACGCAAAGTGCAACCCCATCATCACCTCGTGCGTCATGAGCGAACTCGAGGGCCTGGGCCAAAAGTTCCGCCTGGCGCTGCGGGTTGCGAGGGACGAGCGGTGGACGAGGCTGGAGTGCGATCACAAGGGCACGTATGCCGATGACTGTCTGGTGGACCGGGTGCAGAAGAACCGGATATACATTGTGGGCACAAACGATAAGGCGCTGAAGCAGCGGCTAAGGAAGATCCCTGGTGTGCCCATCATGAGCGTTGCGCGGGCCAAGTACGTGATAGAGAGGCTGCCAGGCGCACCGGATTCATAGGGCGGGGCAAATGAGAACATGTGCGTTACAACTTATGATGCATTGCGGCTATATTTTTGTTTTGCGACTTGAGATTAGTTGCACTGGAGGTTTAGATAAAAAAATTTAATGTTTTCAGAATGAGTTTCTCTTCAAGTGGTTGATCTTGGCATCCATTGAGTGGTCGTAATCGTCATTGAGGCGCCCATCAGCCTTACGCGTCGCAAGGATCCAGGGTAGTAGCGCTGGGTGAAGTTGACTAAAACCACACTTATATCTCACCTCGCCTCACAATCTCAATCATCACAGCAGCACAGAACCGCTGGTTGGATCAGTATAAATCGCCTTACTGGCATTCTATACACACGCAGAGGTGATTCGCGTTCACAGGAACGTCCCCTCACCACCATGGAGCTAGACTCAAGCCCCAACGACAACGATCACTCATCCACCTCGGAAGCCCGTCTGAAGCGCACCCGCGTCCTCCTCTCGTGTGCACCATGCCGCGCCTCCAAGCTCAAGTGCGACCGCGAGCAGCCATGCAGCCAATGCACAAAGAAGGGCCGCGCTGCGCAGTGTGCGTATGCGCCGCGGCCTGAGAAGAAGCGCCCCGCAAAGGGCATGTCGGCACGGCTGAAGCGCCTTGAAGGCATGGTCCGCGAGATGATGGACGCCGAGGGCGGCGCGGGGCCGAGACCTGCAGGGGAAGCCAACGGCGCTCCGGTGGCTGGGCCCGAGGTGCAGGGGCATGTTGTGAGAGGAGAGAAGGCGACGACGTATGTGGGAGCGACCCATTGTATGGCTATGTTGGAGGATGTAAGTTCATGAGCTGATGGTTGAGACTCCATGCTGACAAAGCTATAGATTGAAGACCTCAAGAGTTACTTTGATCAACCGGAAGATCTAGGGGACGATCAAATCTTGGCCGATGAGATTGACGCAACTGAGGTGATCCTGAATATGAGAGCTGGTCCGAAGAATCGGGAAGAACTGCTGAGCCGTCTTCCAGAACGAAATGTAGCAGACCGACTCATCACGCGTTATTTTGCCTCGATGAGCCCTTCTCAACGTAGCTATCACCAATCACGCATCTGAATGAGAAAGCTTACACCCGACAGATATCGTTCATCGGCCGACGTTTACGAGAGCTGTGAGTTCTGAAAGAAGGATGAGTATGCCGTCTCTAACAACCACAGTACGCCAAATTCTGGCAAGACCCAAACCAGGCCTCGCTGCACTGGATCGCTCAGCTCTTCATGATGCTCGGCCTTGGCGTCTTCTTCAACAACTTTATGAACTCGAGCGAGGTCGAAGGCGACTCTCCCCTCCCGCCTTTGGACAGAATCCGTCACTACAAGGCATGCGCCGGATGGGCCTTGGTCTGGGGAAAATACACGCAGCCCACTCCGGCAACCCTGCCGGCTTTTCTCCTCTATGTTGAGTCACACTTCCTGTTTAACCGGGCGGCTCAGATGAACTGCTACATCCTTTCGGGCGTGTGTGTTCGTCTTATGCTCAAGATGGGCCTCCATAGGGACCCGAGCAAACTAGCCAATATCACCCCCTTCGAGGGTGAGATGCGCCGCCGCATGTGGAATATGGCTATCCAGGTCGAGCTTCTGGTCTCGTTCCACATGGGTCTTCCAAGCCTGTTGCAAGGCATCGAGACCGACACAACAGTTCCTCGGAACCTGCAAGATGACGACTTTGACGAAGATACTGTTGAGTTACCCCTGAGCCGACCGCCCACCGACTACACCACAATGACCTACCCGATCCACAAGACAAAGATACTCCGAGTCTTTGGCCAGATCGCCCGTCAAGCCCATGCCCTCTCGCCACCAAGTTACGCCGAAGTCCTCAAGCTTGATAACTTGCTGCAGGAGACATGGCGTAACGTCCCATCCTTCATGATGGTACGCCCGCTCGATGAGTGTGTTGGTGATCCACCTTCCCTTCTCATCCAGAGATTCGGCCTAGCTGCTCTATTCAACAAGTGCCGTTGTGTCCTGCACCGACGATATCTTGCAGAGGCCATCCCTCGGCGCGAGCATGACTACTCGCGCAGGCAATGCCTTGAGGGCGCAATATCACTGCTCGAGTATCAAAACACCATCCGGGAGGCTTGTAAGCCGGGCCACGTCCTCAGCCAGAATGGATGGTTCGTATCGTCCTTGGCTGTGCATGACTTCCTGTTGGCTGCCATGGTGCTGTACCTCGTTATCAAGAACGACACCTACTCCGAGTTTGGCGGTGAATATGACTGGATGTCACAGTCAAAGACAACGCCGACCAAGGAGGAGCTCCTGGGTATGATTAAGCGGTCTCACTTTATTTGGTCAGAAGTCGCGCAAGACGTAACAGAGGTCAAGAAGACAGCCGATACGCTGGCTACTATGCTGGCTAAACTTGGAGCCCCCGTCCAAGGCCCGGCAAGCGTTCCCGGACCAGCGCCGCCAACCTTCAGTGTCGGGCATGAATCATCCTCACTCGGCGCACCATCGGTGGACGCCAGCACTCTGGGGTCGATCGGGGATGATGCGGGCTTGCTGTCATCACTGGGACTAGGTAGAGAAACTTGCGGAGAGCAAACACGGGGCAGACTGACTGACGCCGCATTAGGCTCTTCAACGGGATCCACGTCGGGGCAAACGCCGTTATCTCTTGGCCTGACAGCTGATGCGGGAACTGGCATGAACTTCCCAGGCATGGGGACCGAGGGGCTCGACTTTGACCCCTCATGGATGGAGACGGCGGTCAATAACATGGACTGGGTAAGTTGCGGAGCTGTGGCATGCTCATCACGAAGTTGGAGAAGACACGAGACTAATGACCGTGACAGCGTTATCTCGATATTTCACTTGCTCACAGCCATGATGCGGGGCGGAACGAGGATACCGGCCAGACGTGGATGGAACGGCCACCCCCTTTGGAGCAGATAGACATGATGGGACCAGGATCGTGGATGCCCGACCCTTCTGGGAGCGGTTGAGGTCGTCATAAGGCGCAGTTGAGGTGTAAAAATAAACGCTCCATGGAGTTGAGGCAGCTTCTCTTTCAGGACTGGTGTATCGGCAGCTATCTCCGCCCTTGACACCTCTCTCACAAGAGGGGCAGCCCCCGGATCCAGGTCGAGCTATCGCTTCGGGCCAGATGATGAAAGGGTGGTGTGGCTCTCGGACCAGTCAGTATCTTGACCACCGGCCACAGGGAGACGCCCTGGCTAGGTCCGCTATCTGGGGAACCCAAGTCCGGGGAAATGAGCGGGCTGAAACCCCGCAAAGCATCATGAGATTGCTATTGGAGATCAAGGGGTATGGATGTAGTTATCAGCATATACGGAGTAGGCGGGAACAGTCATACAATAAGAACTGCCTGATAAGGGAAGTTGTTGATTTGGAGCTGATAACAATTTGCTGACCAGCTTGTCTTAGTATTGATGTCTGCCTTTGTCTTGTCTGAAACCCTGAGAAGCCAGTAGCGGCTCAACAAGATACACTCTTTGCGCGGTGAGTGAGGTTGCTTGTATAGGGCAGGTTGAGACACTGCACTGTGAGCGATAAGAGAATTGAGTTCAAGGAGACGTTCCGTCCAATGGTTTGCGACGTCGGAGCATTCCATCACTGACAGGGGTTCATGACGTAGAGCCGAGTCTGACTGGGCCCATTACCCATTATCAGTGCGCCGAATGCTCCGCGGAGACGCTCAAATAAAATGGGGTATTGGGAGGGCATCCGCTGAGCTGGAGGGGACGCCTAAATCTTGAGAACGGAAAGCCATCTGACTGTGAGACGCGAGATCCTTGCGCTTTGAATAAGAACATGTGACTGGGCAGAGATGAGAGCTGGGTCTCCTGTTGCTCTCCTGAGAGGAGCTCCATTTGATTGAGCTTTGGATAGCGCCAGTTGAGATCTTCCAGAACAACGGGCTTGTTCTAGGGCCGCCCTGTAGCGCGGTAACAAGAGCTGGACCAGGCGCCTAGACTGGATCTCGGTGGACATGCGCCCCGCGACAGGGCAGAGCCAGGTCTGATCTCAGTGTCCACCTGAGAACAGCCACAGGGACTATCCAGCTATGTCTCCATAACATCTCTTGTTGTAGCGCTTCAGGAACTTCATTACACTTTGCTGGAACCAGCGAGGCCGGCAAACGCCCGAAGCCTAGGTGATTCACTCTGGGACCTCGGCTAGGCGACAATGGACGAACGGGTCATGATGACGGGAAATTGATGATGTACGCAGTACTCCGTACATGCGCCAGAGTAAAACTCCGGGAGGTAGAGGGGTGTCTTGTGGCACTCCGCTGCCCTTGCCTTCGCCTGACAGAGATATCTGACAGCAGCATCTGCGCAGGGTAAGATTAGTGGGAACAACTCGTCCATCACGGTCTGGGCTTGGAGACAGCAAGCATCGTTTGGTTTTCACGTCTGGTGACCATGGCTCCATCGCCATCCCATGACGCCGCTATCAGTTGGTCGAGCAAATAGGCTCCGTCAAGATGGACGTGTAGGTAAGTCGATGAGAAATTGAATCGTGGTAAAAAATTTTGACTGGAGAGTCGTGCGGTCAGCTCGAAACTTTTACATAATCCCAACGCTACTTTCGGCATTTTTCGACGGCCTCCACAGCCATCGTGGACAAGGCCCCGTGGGCTCGTGGGCTTGGGCTCGCGGGCTCAATTACCACCAGCTGGCAGCAATCCATAGCTAGCTGGGTATGTACCTGGACGGCCGGCCGGCGGCCAAACCAGCGGGAGCGTGCGTGCCTGGCAGAAGGCGTTTCTGCTAGGTCCCTCTGGGGAAGAGTTTGACAAAGCGTGCGTGTGGTGACCAGGCGGGACGATATTCGTAAACGGTAAGTAAATGGCATTGTTTTCGGGTAAGTGATCCTAGTAGAGTTAGTGGTTCTGGAATAACCTTCCCTTCAAAGACGCCGACTATCGAGGCGAGGTGAGGCGAGGTGAGGTTCAGAGACCGCCAAGTTGTCACTTGACAATTCCATGGACGATGCTCGCGGATGCTTTGTGATGCACTAGAGATTGGACATGATGTGACAGGTAAAGGAGAGACAAGAAGCCCACTGTAGAGACGAATCGGAGTCACGGTCTTAAATCTCGTCTTGCTTCTCGTCCTCCTCGTGATATGCGCCGCACCTGCCTTGTCGCAGTTCGGGCTGTCGGGGTGCAGCTGTTGAGCAAGAGCTCTGCATCTGCATCGTGCTTGCTCCCTTCCTGACCGAGCTTCAGCTTGTCTTCCCTCCAACCGGCCAATTGCTGGTGCACATCTCGGCTGCAAGTCAGGCAAGGCACTGCGAGAGGTACATGAGACATCGGATCCTCTCTCCGACATTGACGGCATGGCATGGATGGCTTGCGGAGGTGGCATCGCGCAATATGTGCCAATCGTGGGGGAATCCTGTGCCTGTGCTAGGGAAGAGCGAGGACCACTGGTCATTTCACCAAGCTCTGCCGCTAGTGGAGGGGTTGCTTTAGTAAACAACGGGACGATGGAACCATCAACTCATCAACGGGGAACCCGTGGATGGTCTCGTGATGACTTGAGTTGGGCAGGGGGCCAAAAGAGAAACAGATTTGTCCCAAGAGGCGGGACGAGTAAAAGGAATCAAGTAAAAGCTATGTAATAAGAACGGGATGGGCGTCTACCGACGAATGAGGGCGTCGCATATGGCCGATTCCGCAATCTGGGCCTGGAGCATCCCCATCGCTTGCTGCTCGTGCCATGACATGGGTGGCATTTGCACTGTCTGTCGCGTCCTTCTTTGCGTGAATGATGACGACCACCTGAAGAGTCTTGTGGTTATTCGCGGCGAGGACGGAGGCGGGGTTGTCTGCTTAGCTCTTTCAGATCGGCTGCCCACGGAGTTTTACCTACCGCGCAGTGTTCTCCTGCAAGGCGGCGTTAATATTGACATCATGCTAAAGAACATTCATTCTTGTCAACAGCGCCCTGAGGCATCTTGACCGACTTACAGAGACAAAAAAAGTGCAGTAAGACATGGCTAGGCGATAAGCCCGGGAATCTGGATCGGCGATTCAGAGACAAGCCCGAGCTACCGCGGTCGCCTGATTGGCCATCCCCGGACTTTTCTTCCTAGGTTGGCTCCATCTTCAGGGAGGGTCTTTTGGAGTTTTTACCCTTTTGGCAACTTCAAATCAAAGGACAAGAGTGGACAAGAGTGGGAAATCATGAGCTGGAGCACTTACCCCCGAGAATGGAGTCTTTCATTCTGCATGACGCCGGCGAAGACTTTTTGGTCACCAGAACCACAAGGCAGTTTTCTAGTGGCATCCAGCGAGCCCAGCCCGTGGTCAATTGCTCAATAACGACCAGCAAAGAGGCTCAACCACGAGCAGTGGCCTTTTGCCCCGATTGGTCTAAGCTTTTTTTCCCAGTAGCACCCGGGCCGGTTCCTTGGTCGGTCTGTGCTGGAATTTTCATCTCCTATTAGCCAAGAGCTGGTATTGGCTCGAGTTTTCAGATTGGTCGTCAGTTAACGTAACGCACCTGGGAGCGGCGAAACAGCCTCTCGCACGCCTGATGCGAGGGTAAGGTAACTTGACACGCAAAGAGGTTGGCAGCCACAGCACAGGCACAGCACAGGCATCCATCTCTTTTGTACTGTACGTAGGTACAGTTGCAAGTGGGCATGGGGACCAGGGAAGGGAATGCAGGTCTGGCGCGGGGGCGGCTGTAGGCGTCAACTGGGGTCGAAAAGGCAACATCGGCCGTCATTATCTCTCCTGCTCAACCTCGACTCTTTTTATTTCCTCTTGAAGAGATTTCTGTCGTTTGTGTCGGCTAACGTGCAAATCCCAAGCCGTCTATGCCGAGAGGGTATGTACATGTAAGAGGTACTGATAAGGTGCCGGAGGAGACCCGGTCAGGGAGGCAGGTGACTGGCAGACCGAGTCGACAAAAGGGCAGCTCCCAAAGTACCCCCGTCACGAGACGGTACCTCTGGCTTGGCAGGAGATGCTGTGTAAAGAGCCCCTCGGTTGAGGTACCGACCCTGTGGCAGGGTACCTCGTCCTTGGAGCTTCATTTAAACATGGCGTCGTCTCCTGGCTCGTTCCTTATCAGTCGGTCGGCCATTCTGTTCGCCGAGTGTGGTCACTTTCCCATTGCGACCAGCGATCCAGTTGTTATCTTTCCCCTCACCCTCCAATTCCCTTCCAAGGCATGGCCTGCAAACCCGCCTCCAGACCTCCCTCTACCGAACGTGTAGACTACATCCATGGAAGAGGCCCCCCAGTTCCACAAGCTTCTTCCCCGGGTCTCCATTCTTTCTACCCTTTTCCATTCCCCTCTTATTGGAAAAACTCTGATGCTCGTGCCAGACCAGGTACCGTACGGAGTAGTCAGCCCCCAAGTGTCATCGCCTTCGTCGAGACCAATCGTACCCCGCCAGGATAAGAAAAAAAGGAAAGGCATTCTGCTTTTTGATTGATAACGAGCCGCCTTGTCCTATCGGGTCACCCACCGGCACAAGGTGAATTCATTCTCTAGGTGGCTAGGTACCCGTGGTACCGCCTCTAAGCACCGCAAGTCGGACCCTCATCATCAAGGTTGTTTCGCCTGCTGGGTCATTCTTTTTCGGGAGCTACTTGCAGCACGTTGCCATTCTTTCCCTGCTCTCGCTCACACTTACAACCTTTCGGGCCTCATCGACGCCATCACGCTTTTGGGCCCCGGCCCCAGATCTGAGCCCTTTCACACGCCCTACCCGGACAGGCCAAGACTGGACTGGACAACCAAGACACCTTGGACAGGACGAGACGAGACAGGAAAAAGACGTGCCCACGACATCCCATCGACCCTCGTGCGCTTGCGCTTGCGCTACAGCTTATACCCACCTTGTTCGTGCTGGCATGCCCGTTCGAGGGCCGCTGATATCCATACACCACTTATTAGTCCCTCGTACGCCTCGCACCACCAACCGCACGCCATAAACCGGCACCACCCACCTGTCCTGCGCTGTCTGCTCCCTACCACACCGACTCGATACCTGTTTGCCTGCCCGTGTATCTCATACTTACACAAAGCCCAATCTATTATCCTGCGCGACAGTTTGCTCCTCAAATACCTAGCTGCCTGCAGCAAGATCGACCTCACCGGTGCAACGGATCCCCCTTGCTTTCCTCGACCGCGACTCGACCTTGACCCGCTGGTTTCCTCAGCTCATCTGCGCTTCGTCTCGACCCTTCTCTTGCTGCACACGGGACCCTGATCTGAACCGTCGCGACTCCGCTCCTACTAGGACCTTTCAAGACCAAGTCTTCAAAGACTCCCCTCCTAGACGCCCTCCTAGACATTCCCCAAATCCACCTTCACCCACAACTGCACGTCCTGCCAGGGTTCCCCTTCGCCCTCTGTTGGCCCCTTCGAAACCCACCCACGAACTAGGGCGCGCAGTGGACGCCTGAGCGCACACGCTGAGCGCAAGCCCGGCGCAACGCCGCGACGGAGCATCGTGACCTCGTTTTCTTTACTGGGGTTGTCGAGTCGTCGCCCTCCCGTCTTCTTTGCTTGTTCTCTCCCTCTCCCCTCTTTCTTTTTCTCCCGTGCTCCCCACGATCTTGTTTGCTTTCTTTGCTCCTCGTCAGCAGACTCTACAACCGACCTCCTCTGCGACTACTGCGGCATCCTGTCCACTGCTGATTCCGCTGCTGCACCTGCATTGGCCTGTCTTGTCACCCTCGGCGCACTCTGATCCACCACCATACGTTCATTTTACGTACAGCTTGTTGCCATCTGTGCCTGTCTCTTGGTCGTATGAACTCTCCTGGCCGTGTTTGCTTCGTCTCCCCCACCGGCCTTCCGAATCCCACCCCGACATCCTGCACCGGCTTGGCTCCATCCCCCCGGCTTCGCACTCGCCCGACTAATAAAGTCCTGCTGCCAACTCCGCTCCGTGCCCGGTGGCACCAGCCCTGAGAGAGTTCCGAACTGCGACTCTGCAATCCCTCCTCCTCTTCTTTCTTCTTCGACCCTGAGCGAAGCCTTGCTTTAGCATGCCCGCTCAACTAAACGGGTCTATGACCGCCAGCATCCCCATCCGAATACCCGGCGACCAGACCACCGTCCTCTGCAAGCAGCACAAGCACTCGCGATCATCATACTCGGATTCCTCCCCACTCGCCAATTCTCGAAACAACTCCCTAACCTTCCGCCCCGTCAAGAGGCTAATGTCGAATCCCGACAAGACTATTGCCGTCATCAATGCCAGCGGTCGGCAGGCTGCGTCGTTAATTCGCGTAGCCACCGCCGTTGGCTACCATGTGCGCGCCCAGCTGAGGAATCTCGAGGGCGTCGTCGCCGCTGAGGTCTCTGGCAACCCCAACGTCACCGTCTTTGTCGGCGAACTCTACACGAGACACAACCCTTCCGAGGCGAACCGCGATGTTACCAAGCATGGACCTCTTGCCGGCGTCGGTGTCAACTACGAATTGATCGCGAATCTGTTCCGTGGCGCCCAGCTCGCCTTCATTAACACCACCTTTTACGGCGACGAGATCCAGATCGGAAAGGCGCTCGCCGATGCCGCTAAGCGCGCAGGGATCCAACACTATGTGTACTCGTCGATGCCCGACCATGCCGCCTATAATCCCGAGTGGCCATCACTACCTCTCTGGGCCGCCAAGCACGAGGTCGAGCAATACGTTCGAAAGCTGAGGCTTCCCGCAACCTTTGTGTACACCGGCATCTACAACAACAACTTTACATCACTCCAGTACCCTTTGTTCTGCATGGAGCTGCAGAGAGATGGGTCGTTCAGGTGGCAGGCGCCGTTCCATGAAGACGCTAAGCTGCCTTGGCTAGACGCTGAACACGACGTCGGCCCGGCAGTCCTTCAGATCTTCAAAGACGGACCTGCCAAGTGGCACGGAGAGCGTATAGCACTTGCATACGAATATCTCACTCCCCGGGAAGTGTGCCGCCTCTTCTCGCGGGGAGTTGGTCGTCCTGTTCGCTATGTCCGAGGCCCCATCGAGATCAAGGTCCGAATCCCCGAAGGCTACCGGGAACAGCTTGTCGGATTGGAGCAGCTCTTTGATCCAAATCGCAAGGATGCCCGCAAGCAGCCCCCCTACTTTGGAGACCCCAAGGTGGAGATCAGCTGCCCAAGCGAAGCTTTGGAGCTCTGGGAAGGCCCTCGAGGAATGGAGGAATATGCGCGGGAGATGTTCCCACTGGAAGAGGAGGCCAATGGCTTGACATGGATGCTGGATGACGACGGAAGCGACGATGAGGATGTGCAAGTCGCAGCAACCTCTGTTGAACAACTAAGAATCCACAATGGCGACGACGATAGTGACGACGATAATGACGATGGCCTAGTTATGCGAGGCGGCCGAGGGCGTAAGCGGGACGAGGAGGAGTGGTTGGCATAATGAGCATGCTGACCATGAATCAAGGTCTCAACCTTGGCGAAAAAAAGAAACAGAAAAGCGCGAAAGACAAAAGGGAAAAAAGGGTGATCTCCAGCCTCGACTAGAAGCCCGTTTCAGGGACAGGAGGCGGAGCGGACTGGCGGCATTGCATTTCGGCGGGAGTTGTGTCATTTGATCAAGGGGTCCAGAGCAAACTATGTGTTTTCTGGAGAGGCGTCATTCAGGTGGTTGATCTGGGAACCTATACGACTTTTATCATGACTTGGCTGGTGTCTCGAGTCAACGGATGACTTTGGGAAAAAATAACGAATCAGCGTCTGCCCCTCTCTCTGTGTTCCCCGGTTGCCTCTGTGCCTGATGTTTCGTCTCCAACATGTGTATGAGGGTTCAATGTACTCACGACTGTATCACCATGTTGATGTGCCGTCAAGGATTGGACATGCAGAGCAAGTTTGATGCAGGGCAGGACAGAGCAGGGCCTGTGATGAAAGAAGAGAGAAGGATAACGCAAACAACAAACACCGAGGGAAAGGTTGGCACACATGGCTCATATACTCTGCTCCTCTGGCTTCCAGCTAACCAATTCGGAGCAACACTTCAACCCACCCAATGCCTTGATGGCATGGACTTATCTCACCTTATCTGCCCTCTTCACCGGACAGGACACACCGAGCGACTCTGGATTATGTCTTTTTTGACAGGCGAAGTGTAACATGATTATATAGGCGCCATGTCAACTCAATTGATCACCTCCCCGCATGCCCTCCATATCGTCCAGCCTCCCTCCCGCTGGCGCCGCGTGGGGCCGCTTGCCGAAGCGAACGCCGCGTGGGGGGGATTTCTGGGGGAGGACATGATGATCCCTTATCTGGGGAGATTTACGAAATGCTGAGGGAAAATCGAAAAAGGTGGTCGGGTCGTTATCTCTGTGGCGCCCCCCTGACCCCCCTGTCCGGACAGAGTTGAGCAATGAAGAAGCAGACGATTATCTTGGCACGACACCTGGAGGCTGCCCTGTACAGCTCATCAAGCGAGGTTCATGTTGCTGGTGGTGTTGATGGCCGAAGGATTATGCTTTTCTATTCCTAACAGTTGAACGCCGCCGTCCCCTGTGTGCCGGAAAAGCTGGAGTTTGCGGCCCTTGTCGAGTTGGAGGGTTTCTCATTACCTACTCGGTCAACCAACAGCCGGCTTTGCCTTTACAAATCTCTTGTTACCTTGAGGGAACCTCGGACGGAGACTTTTCTCGTCTTGTGATGATGTTGGCATGGTGTTGGAGCAGTTCACTTCTACCCTGCACTTTCATATGGAGGTCAATCAAAGAAAAGCCAACTTCCCGAATGCGTGAGAAGTAATTGCTGACTGACCAGAGACCGGTGAGGCAATGTTGGGTTACAAAGGGAGCAGATGGGTGACACAGCAGGAGTGAATGGTCCTCTCTGGGCGGGCACATACTCATGCGTTGTGGCTGTTCGGACATCCATCATGAGGGTGCCCAACTTGATCAGGGCCGCGGGCGCACTACAACCTCAAAACGGAAACGATTTGCTAGATTAACTGCAGAACAGGCCTTGTTGACGAGTTGAATGAGCCCAATCTCAAGATTACAATCCTCTTGATACAAGTTGGATGTTGTTCAAGGTCCAAGACGGCAGGTGCGCTTCTTGCCCCACACCCTGAGTGACAAGTCAACACAATCAAAGCAACGTTTTGATATCGACTCAACCACGCATAACCGAGGCAAAAAGCCAACAAATGTCCATGTCCAGTCACGAAGACAAGGGACGAAAAAGCAAGGAGAAAGGCAAAAAAAGAATGCGTGATCTGGGAATCGAACCCAGGGCTCCCCGACGTTACTCGAATGGCAACGGAGAATTTTACCACTAAACCAATCACGCCTTGGCTTGTTGCACGTGACATATGTAGTGCAATTGCGCAACACAGGGAGTGCATCGCACGAGTTGCGAAGGAACTTCAGGTTGCAAAAGAAAAAAAAAATACAATCCAGTCTGGGGAATCGATGAACGACATAGGCAAAAAGTGAAAAAGAAATGCGTAATCTGGGAATCGAACCCAGGGCTCCCCGACGCTGCTCGAATGGCAACGGAGAATTTTACCACTAAACCAATTACGCTGTTGTGGTGTTGCGTGACGTGGAGTTCGGAATTGCTTCCTATGTCGAGCGTCGTGCAGCGCGGGAGATAATACTCGCGTGGTCAGGCTAAGAAAAACAAGATACCTAATAAAGAAAGCCTTATAGGAGTTTTTTTTTTTTTTCTTTTTTTTTTAAAAAAAAAGTATTATCTTTATTTTACTGTATTTTATATAAATTTATCTAACCTTCTTAATATTCTAGTATCTTTTTATTGCTTAACCCGCGTGCGAGCCTACCCTCCCAAACCTACCATTAACTGCCGATGTCCATCTTATACTTGCGTTTTACATCCCAATATGTTAATCACTTTCACTGTTAAAAAAGGCACCTTCTCAAACACACGAAATCGTCCTTGGAACCTCAACTCCCCCATTGCCTAGGATATATATCGACATGGATGGGATCGACGCTGCAGGCAGAGATGCAGCGCTTTGTTCGACGGCTCCGGGGATTCACAGAAGACGGACAACGGACAACGGACGGTAGCGCTATCGTTTTCCAGAACTGCAAGAACATCGGCCACATAGCTGCGGGCTGCCCCAAGGGACTTGTTCGGATCTGCGGCGTATATAATTAGCAAGACCATGCGAAGCCAGGGTGCCCCGATCGAGTGTGTTACAAATGCCATCACAAGGGTCTATATATCAGAATGCCAAGAGCCCTACTGCGTTCGTTGCAAGGTTATTGGCCATAAACACGATACATGCCGCAATCCCCCGGCCAAGGTGTAGCATCTGCGGATTTAGGCACAGAGACTCTGGCTGGGCGGATTGACAGTTATGGAACGGGATCGAGCGTGCGACAGTGAGTTACGCCTGTGTCGGCTGCCATCAAACTGCCAACTATCAACGGAACAACGTGGAATCAGCCTGGAGAAGGCCCCAGCCTCATAAAAGTCAGCAGGGATTGGGAAAACCGCCTCGGTGTGGAGACGGAAGAGCAAGAGTGGGCGACTGAGCAGATGCAGACCGGGGACCTCACCCCCATTTGAGTGCCGATGATTGTCTTGGGGCTGAGGTAGACGTCGACGGGTTCAGTCGACACCTTTCACCACCGACCGATGACGAGGGACAATCACGGGGATTATGAATATAGGCGTCTAACGAATCTCATTGACAATATCTCATTGACAACATCTCATTAACCACAACCATGACCTGGATCTTGTCCGGAACGCCATCATCCACTCGCAGCTTCTCGAGTTAGCTTGCTGGTTCTTATCAACGACAACAACTACAACACCATATCGACAGAATCCTGGATGACGGAGCGCGGCCGTATTCGTCGAGCGGGTGTCTTTGGAGTAGCTCGCTTGCTGGAATGGTCACGGCGAGTGTTCGCCTAAGTTAACTGGCTATCGGTGTGGAAACTCTCAGTGACCGTGGTGTCCCCTTTCCCCTATGACTTTTTGGATCGGTTCCGGTGGCTCAGGCCGATGTAGACCTCAATGATCTGCCCATCGTCGAGGCTGGAGAGTTGGGCGATGGTTGCCTCTATGGGTTGAAGTCGAGCATTAGCCAAGATAATCCAAAGATTTATAAAAGGCCACGGTTGACAGGGTACTAACGAGCATCTGTTTCGCCCAGATAGCCACCCAGCTGATTTTTAGCGGCCTCAAGGAAGGCGGCGGATGAAGCCTGGATGCTCTCTGAGCGTTTGACCAAAGGTGTATGGCAAGAGCCTAGGATAAAGCGGTCGAAGAAATCGTCGAGCACCGAAAGATTCTCGATGATCTCATCAAATGCGCGGGCACGCTGATCCTCCTCAGTCAAAGCCTCGGCTCCGTCGCCGGCGGGGGCGGGTCGACCTGTCGAGGAGCGGCGACTCCCAACAGAACAGCGGCGGCTGCTACTGATGGAAGATGGACGGCTGGTTTCGTCGTCCTGCTCGAGGATGTCGAGGATTGTTTGGAGTTGATCTTGAGCCTTTCTAGATAAGTCGATGGTTAGAGCCTGCTAACGGAAAACAACGAGCTGCGTGAATACAAACCTGATTTGCTTAGCCTGATCGATCCCTATCTTCTCCATGCTCAGGAGGAGAGATGCCAGCTAGTGATTCTGTCAGCAGGCAATCCAAGGTCCGGGCGATGATAAACGCATCCATACCACGTCCAAGTTATTATGGGTGACGGCAGTGCCAAGGTCAAGCAGACCAGGATTGGCAACAGAAATCCATTGTTTGGTCTGCGTCACGTCGACGCCTGGAGGAGGGACGTCATTGTTGGTGGTCGGCTGGTCCTCTGCTTCGACTGTCGATACTGTCGATACTGTCGATACTGTCGGTTCGTTCATTCTCTATCGGTGTGGCCATCCTTGCTGTCAGCGGTTGGAATGGACGAAGCAAAAATGTAGACTGCAGAGAGAAAGAGAGAGAGCGGTAGAAAGAAAGAGCCAAGGCCTTAAAGCCCTCTTGAGAAAAAAAGTTGCTTCGTGTCGCTTCTATCACCGGTGGTTGACAGCTAGTGGCCAGTGTGAGGGTGAGGGCTGGCGATTTTCCGCGCCTGTCGATAATAGGAGCTAAAACAAATAGACATGATTCATTTCTACCAATACTGGGTAGAAGCAGCCTGAATCTCGTTTATTCCTGATTCCTTAAGCGGCCTCCTTATCTCTCTCATTCTCTCTCTATAATAATACCTTTACTCTTATACAGTCCCAGGGGGAAGGGTAACAAGACCCTGAGTTGCCTCGAGCGGATATCTCGTACACGAATGTGGCCCATACCCAGCCTTTCAGGCTGAGGGATAACAACATGACTAATTGCCATGTGTTTCTTCTCTCTTAAGATTACTATTGCATAACACAAGGGGTCTGAGGGAGGAACTAACAAGGTCAGCCTAATTAGAATCAAGTGAGAAAACTCCAAGTCGGTATGCTTATACAAATATAATATTGATAGTATGAGTACTTGGATAACCAGGGACCATACTTCCAGGGGTGTTTCTCACTTGGGTTACAAGTTGACAGTCGATGCTCATTGTTCAGGTATAACAACATCTGTTTACCAACTAAACTCAAGGATCCATACATCAGTACATTTAAGTCAAGGATTGCGTTCACACTCTGTACCTCCATGGTAGGTATTAAGGTGTCTCTACAAAAATATCACTGGGCACAACGATCGAGGCTCAATTCCCAAGCCAGATGGGATGATAGACTTGACTCACAGGGACTCAATGCTGCATTATCACAATTCATTACAACAGTGATTTAAATAGTAATGTGTTTAATTAAGTATATACAAGATGAATGGTATCGAATTTTCTAGCCAATATCCCCATAGAATGTCTACGTTATGCGTGATCCATAGTCCAGATGTTGCAATGATCCAACCAATTAACTCCATGCTGAAAACAAGCCGACCCAGTAGTGTATCCATCATTCATGTGTTATCCATCCCATCAAACTATATTCGATATCAACCATAGATGTGACTGTTGCCGGTAGGCAGAGGAGATGGGTTCCCACCTGGCCTCTGCGCGGGTTCAGTACCGAAACTGGCCGGCGCCTCGTTTGCCAGAACTTGTCCTCCTCCCAGTGGCCGATCCTGGAATCTAGGGCTCAGCGAGGTGATGGGCTTGGATATCCTCATCACGCGCTTCAGCTCCTCCAAAGGAGAGGTTGGTGTAGGTCCCACCACCTGGACTTGAGGAGGCGGGCTGTTCTTCTTTGGGATCACGAGCTTGGACAGGGATGAGAAGGGCTTGGTCTTGGGTGTCTCGGGAGCGGGGACTGGCTGTGCTGGCTGGAAGTCGGGCGACAGTGGAGCGGGAGAAGGGTTGCGGCTCCCGACGCGAGAGTTCGGTAGGCTGCTGGCGGCAGCTTCTGCGACACGCTTGGGGTCGACGCTGGCATCCTCGGCCACGCTGAGGTAGGTCTGGAGGGCGTACGAGTCGGGGACGTTGGCCTTTGCACCCTGGCGAGGAGGAGGAGGAGGAGGAATGTGGCCATCAGGGGTACGGCTGACGACTCGGGGCATATAGGCGGGATGCGTGGGAAGGGCACCGTTGGGTCCGTTGCTCTTCGAGTGCGGTGCGTAGTGGTAGTTAACGTTCGCTCCGGCTCCTCGCATCTCTTGGCCGGCGGAATCGTAGTAATGGGCGTTGGTCAGGCCGAGGGAGTTTTGGTGGCTGTGGCCGAGGCTACGATGGCTATGGTTTGTCGGGTGTCGCTTATGGCCATGGACAAAGTATGAAGACTTGTGAATGCCGTAGCCGGGGTGGTCATGCATCTGGCGGTCGGGCTCGGGGGTCTCAATCTTGATGGCTGCCGCTTCACGTCGGGATCGGCGACAGTAGATGAAGATGATGCAGAGGAAACCGACCAGAGCAAGGCCACATCCCACTGCGATACCGACAATGGTGCCGGTGGTCATGGCACCAACAGGAGCTCCTCCATCGCCAGGGAGTGACTCGTCGGTGTTGGGATCAGTAATGTTGACAGTTGATGCCGTAAAGATGGTTCCACTGAGACCAATCAGGTCTCCTTGGTCGGGTCGTTGCTTGCAACCAGCTTTCAAGGCAATCAGAACTAGTAGTGTGTTAGTTGAGAAGCGGCGGGTTAGTAATCAGGTTGATAACTCACAGTTGGCAAGATACTTCTGGCTAGAGGTTGACTTGAGACAGCTGATGCAGTCCTTGTAGCTGGCGCTTTCAATGATGGAGTTCTCGGCCTTGCAGTAGTCGAACTGGTTGTCCTTGTTGGCCTTCAGCAGCGACGTCTCCAGGGCATCCTCAAGAGGCGCACATGCGCCGTCGATGTTGCAGGGGGAGTTGATGGTGCCAGACTCTACCGCATCGGGGTAAGAGTAGAGGCAGACGTCAAAGGCATAGCGAATGTTGTCTTGATGACATTGTCAGTAAGTTTCTCAACCCAAGAAATCCTCCCGTCTCTCGACTTACACAAGAACCAGAACACATCGCTCTCCTTCTCCCAAGTAGCATCGCTCTCCTGAAGACAATCGAGGCAGTTCTTGAACAAGATTCCCTTTCCTGATGAAGAAAACTCGTCGTCCTTGCACACGATATCGGAAGAGTTTGTTTTTGAGGGGCTCGAGTCTGATGAGGTAGAGTTGGATCCGACAGAGCAGAGAGCGGCACACTCAGAGTCGGGGGTGAACTGAAGGGCGTGTGCGGAGGAGGAGAGAAGAGCGGCGATGCTCAGCCCAGAGAGGAATCCCCGCATGTTGAAGGCTTGGACAGTAGTCGTCCACGGGAGAGGCTTGGCGGTGTTCGGGGAGGCTGAGGCTTAGTAGAGGGCGGGTGAAGGCTGATCACGAGACGACTCCAAGCATGGTAGGCCGGCGACGGCAACCTCTCGACTCCAGGAATCCACACGTCCGACAATAAGAGGAAAGAATCGACCTGCGATGTAGAAAAGGTGAAACGTCAGAGGAAGAAAAGTGCCTCGAAAGCCAGCAAGGACTATGCAGAATGAAGTGGAATAAACGGCCTCGAGTCGGGTCGTGTGGGCTTGATGATTGATTTATCAAGACAGAGACAGACGTGGTTTTACAACAATGTCTTGCGCATGGGCGGCTGGGAAAGGCGGGAAAACCGCCCAGGATCCGAGATGGGCTTGCCACATTAGGCCATCCAGCTCTCACCTGCGCGGCGGACTGGATCTCGAACGGCCATATCATAGGACAGGACATGGCAAGGGGAGGGAAATAAAGTGTACAAGTGAGTCGGCCGAGAATAGAAGCCTCCAGGGTCGGCATCGCCCAATGGCGTCCAATGTCTCGGACAGAGTCCTCCATGCCGCCCAATCAGCGCCCTTGGACGACCGTCCTCAGCGGTTAAAGACTCATGGACAGCAGGGATGGCGATGGCGCCACAGGCAAATCAGAGCGACAGGACAGGTCCTGCAAACGCCGGCCCGTTTGCGCGGCCATGCCCTTTCCATGGATGTTTTGTTTGCCCCCTCCACTCGCCTGCAATGATTGCCTGCCTCGAGTCTTGAAGCCTGTTTAATGCTGGCTTTGAACGTCATTTATCCTGGATTGCGGGGAACAGATATGCAACGTCATGATTCACGATGTAAGAAATGTTGGGGAAAAAATTCAATATACCTTCTCCTGCGTCACCTTGTCTAGAAACCCTTTTGTAATTTGTTTGTACCATCAATTGATTCCTTTCTTGTTCATCCAAACTCGTGATCCTTAAAACGGCGCATGTTTCCCCCGCTTCGACTAACTTAGTCCGTTTCGCGGACCCTGCCGGTCCTTCCAAGCGAGCCTCACAAGCGCCCAGATTGCCGCAGACGCGCAAGGGCCCACAATAACCTTCCGCAGACGCCGCTCGCCCAATGGAAGTTGTCTTCCGGAATGTGATAGTGACAAGAGCTGCATGCTCTAGACTCTCGGCTCCGTGGACTTCTTTATTTAGCAACAAGACGCTGTTGGTGTCTCTGCAGAAGCGATCTTGCTTTTCACGGTTGGTAGCAATGGGCTCATGGCTTGTCCTTGGCATATCATTGTCGACTGACCACAAGTATAATAGAGTCCCTGGCTTCCCCTCAGATCTATTGTTTCACAGATGATCATATCCTAGATGGCAGCACTTTTTTTCCCTCAATTCTTTAAGCTTCCCAGCCTCATCCCAGTCCGAAAACTCACATGGCCCGTATGTGGGGCATCTCCATCCAGTTGGTCCAAGTGTTCATGACTTGCCCATCGCTTGGAGCGAGATCGCTTGGGTCGGGTCATCTGGGAGCAAGTCCCGGGAGATTGTCCTCTGTCGTGTCGTCACTGGAGCGAATCTTCGACCGAGGTCTCGGAGATCTTGCATGTTTGTGTATATAGCTGTCTCCTTCTCGTCCTTTGGGTAAGTAGTTGCCTTCTCATAGGGTTTTGGAAACTACCTGGAACCCTGTCTGAGTTACAGTCAGCTTGCAATAACTGATTTGGGTCGGATTCTTCACATTGGGACCCAAAGGGTCTACTCGTAACTTTAAGTTGCCGACAGTAGTAATTCCTAGCACACCCAGTCCCTCACGGCTGCAAAATCGCAGGTGGAGTCACCGGCTGCCAGTTGCTCAACTCTAGGGTAGCTAAGTTTTCAGGAGGAGTTGGTTACGATCACCTTCCCCCTCACTATCTCCTACATCATCTCCAGTGATGTTTAAACCTTGGTGGATGTTGATCGTGAGAATAGGAAGAAAAAGGGAGTGATGGAAAAGACTGTGGAGGTTTTTCGGGAGCTGCTGGATCAGCAGGTGCTGAGGGGATTGATGGGAGAAGTCGTCAACGACTTAGCGATTTCTAAAAAGAAGAGTAAAAGACTTTCAGATTAAGCATGTGATAGTTAACGATCCCAAATATTCGACATGTCGCACATATTAAAACTTCCCTAATGAATAGCCGTCCCACAAAGACGACGATTGTGCACAGGCGAACTCTGAAACGCATCAGAAATTGCATGGCCCCCAATGGGTAGCTCCTGTGATCCCCAAACTGGGTCGTCGTGGAGTTGCGCTTCCACAGAGTCGGCCAAACTGGATACTATGCGTATGAGACATGGCAGAGACGCAAGGAGCCACAAACAGACACAGTGCATTCAATTGCCCAGAAGCAAAACCAGGAGCCAAATGCCGAATGGCGTGCAGCAATGGGGGTTGTTGGTGTCCTCGTTACCATCCCGCTGGGACGGTCGCCAGTTGGGCCTACGGTTCCGACAGTCTGGGAGGTCCCGCAGGCTACCCGTGAATACCTCCGACGGTTGGTTCGCTGTAAATCTGACATGGATCTACGGGTGTTAGATACGAACTTAACTTCATGGCCATGAATTTACACCTTGCGCGTGCTATAAACGTTTTTTGGACGATGTGCCTGTGGATGGTGGCACTCAGGATGCAGTTATTCACAACAGCGGGGATTAGATCATCGTGGAGTGCTTCCGCATCCCATTTCACAAAATGACCCGTTATGTTGGTCGCAGCCAATGGTGTGCCTGCCAGTGAAACGCGGAATTATTAAATGATATTGTTGTCAACGTCAGACAAGTTGACGTGTTACACTGGGGAGGTCTTTAGTAGAGGTCTTTGCCCACATGTCCATCCACTTTTGGCCGTCCTTACGGGAGAGACCGCCTCAAAACAATCAAACAACCACACAACGTCGGCCATCGGGACTCTACAGATGACCACGCAGTGCAATCAAGCACTACGAAGGAAGCAAGTAGCGGGGGCCTTCCGCACCCACAAAGCGACTCCAAACCTGGTTCTCGTGGCAATAACCTTGCTGTCAAACAGTGACAGGCGCAGGCGGGATGAAAGACCAGACCCCGCTGCCATCGCCAACCGAGACTCCCATAAGCACCAGCCATGCAGCTCTTTGCGCCATACCGTCGCTAAGGCAGAGCTGAATAACTAGCGATACCTAAAACGAAGCAAACAAAGTGCGGCGGCAAGGAACATGGAGACGGCTTCATGAGTCCTGCTAGTCTATTA
>SSHR01000699.1:0-41842 GCA_006518225.1 Fusarium neocosmosporiellum | reverse complement strand
AAGACGAACAAGAAGAAGAAGAAGAAGCAAAAGGCCGGGAACGCAGAAGAGAAGTAGGCATATACGCATAGTAATCAAGATACCCCATCATTAAACACTTAATTCATTGAACCACAGAGATGGCCCTAGAAATACGCAATAGTATTGTGACAACACACAGTCTATACGCAATAAAGGTTCGCGTAAAGCAAGCAAAGATTCTCCCTTGGAGCAAGTGGCCAGCCCAACTCCACGCCAATCTCACGCCCGCCCTCATGCAGCATCATGTACAATAAAAGATGCAAAAAAAAAAAAAAAAAAGGCATTCGACTCCCCTTCCATGTCATGATGAAATTCCATGAATGATAATGATATAGCCCTTTCAGGGGCAACCAACCGCCATGCCCGCCATCCATCCATGCCACCCACACGCCACTTCTCTCCCAATATGAATGCACCCGCCATCATTTCCAAGCCTACAACAATAAACACACTCCTCATGAAGACGAGGGTGCAAGAACTCCATGGGGGTAAAACAAAAGCGCCTGCCCATGGGCTGCTGCTGCTGCTGCTGCTGCTGCTGTCATGCTTCGCACTGGTAATCGAGAAAGACTCCCCAGACCAATCCTCTAGTCCATCCAGTTTCCTGTACTCCAAAGCAGGCACCTCTCGCCCTCGAAATCCCCAATGTGTCCAAACCGTGGACGATGTATCCCAGAAAAAGAGCTCCGAATCCAAGGTATGTGTATAGATAGATATGAATACGCGTCCAGACGAAAAATAGAAGTCGTGTACAGTCCTGACACGCGTGAGAATTTGCAAAACAATCTGATGAAGCCCTGAGAAACTTCAATCCTGCGCAGGCAACAATCTACTGCATTCGTTTTCGCTTCCGGTCGTCATCGCCTCGAGGGTCTTCATCCTCATCTGACCTCTCGGCTGTGTCACTCGGGTTCAGGATGTGCGCCATGCTCCCCCTCCTAGTCGGCGGAGCTGAGTGGTCCTTGATGGCGAGGTTCTTATTCTCGCGACCAGCCGAGTTCCATGACCAGCTTCCGAACGTATCAGCACCGGTACCAGCGCCGTTTGCGAATGGGCCAGGGGGTGTTGTCGGTCGAGACTGAGAATGAGGCTGCGACGCCGCCTGGAGCGAATAGGTCGATAGCGAATCCCTGATGCGCTGGTCTTCGGGGGCTACACGGCTGGGGGAGGGTGGCCAGTTGGATGACGGAGCGCCAGAGCCAAAAGGAGACGGTGTCGGCTGCCAGCCATGGGCGCGGATGTCGGCGGCGGTATGTCGACGTGCGAGGCTACCGGGACCGGGAGCGGTCTCGACATTCGAGAGAGGGTGGGGGGCCGGAGGCGGAGGAGGAGGTACCGTCCGCAGGGGAGACGACTGGGTAGTGCTGCTTCCGCTGATCGATCCATATGGCCTTCGCGTGCTGACCGACAGGTTGGAGGGGACAGGTGGTCGATAAAAGTTCTGGCCGCGTGCTTGGGGAACCGCTAGGTTGGGGCCTCGTCTCTGGTCGTCCTGGGCGAGCTGTCTAGGAGATACTGGGGCATTCTCCACGGCTGCAAAGTACTGCTGTCGACCAACGTAGGGGGGCTCCTGTGGAGGCTCGTCAATCGTTCTGAGCATATCAGCCTGTCTCTGGATCTCGCCCTGCAATGCGATCACTACCAAAGTTAGTCGAGTTGAGAAACAGAATGTGCGCCGAGTACAAACCATCACGGGAAACGGGGCTATCAGCAGGGACAATGGACAGCATGGCCCTCGATAGCTCTTGGTTGAAGTGGAGGAGTCGGTTCACCGTCTCCATGGCGGCCTGGTTCTTGATGTGCATGTAGTGCGCTGCCTCCTCGCTTCTCTGTAGGCGAGCGCTCAGCTCATAAAGGGAATGCTCAATGTTGAGCATCCGCGCATCGGGGTTGTCTTGCGGAAGAGGAACAGGCTCTGCCGGTGTGCCTGGTTGTGAGGGCGCTGCTTTGCTGTAGTTGCTCTCTCGATGAACAAGGGCGTGTCGACTAGCTCGTCGCTTGATCTCACGGAGGCCGACAAGATCACCGCGCTTAAAGTTTCCGTTGCCATGCTTGAATTCCCAGAGGGTTGTGTCCGGGTTGCCAGTGTGAAATACGTCCCGCTCTGCATGACAGTTAGATGGGTCTGAACACGGTCAAAGCTGACTTTTACACTTGCCTTTATGGAAACCGTACATATTCAGCTGTCGTACGAACGATGAAATATTGGTGTGTTTAAAATATTGTCTAAGAAGGCCCAGTCAGCATTGTGAACGGTAGTCTGGCTCAGCGATCGTGTCTCGACGTACGATAGGACTTTCGAAAAGTCGGCAGAGGGCGACATGACAAAGCTCTCTGCGCTTGCAGACCATGATATCAAATGCTGAATATTTGGGTCCTCCAACATGCTAGCGCACAGTTAGCAAGTTGCACAGCAGCAACCTGGGGAGAGCGCGGTCTCACTTGTAGAGCTTGTGGATAAAGGCTGTCTGCACGATCTTGGGCTGATGCACGGCAGCGGCAGCCGGCGGGGGAGCAGGCATGCTGTTGGAGTTGTTGTTGGATGCGTTATTCGATTCTGGAGCGGGAGAATTCTTGGGTTGGTCGTTGGATTTGCCATTGGCATCCGAGTCGGAGTTCTGGTTCGCGTTGGATGACGGCGCCGGTGAGGTGATCTCCATGGGATCGCCGGTGCTCGGGGGAGACATTTTGATCGTGGGAGTAGGTATGGGAATAACGCGAGCGCCCATTGACTCGCCGTGGGAGATGGAGGTCGAACGCGGGAAGGTCTCAGTTCTGACGGCCATGTGCGCTGTAGCCATGATGAAGGTCAGTCGATTGGATGTGCCAGCTGCAGGGGCGACGACGACAAGACAGAGCCAGCGGCGGCGATGTCGAGGAAGCAAACGGATGGTTTAAGAGAGACGAACGGAGAGGGCGGGAGGAAACGGGGAAGATGAAGGACGTAGTAGATGTAGGAGGGTGGGCTCGAAGACGATGGGGGTGTGGGAAGCGGGCGTGCAGCGGCTAAACTTTGAGACGACGACGACGGGACGGGATAGGGAGAGAAAGGCCGGCAGACAGAATCGCACGCAGATGCAAGACGGTAGACCAGAGCCGATGGGACGCCGGGTTGACAGGCGACGGGCGACGGCGACGGCGACGTTGGGTGGGAGAGCGGAGTCGGGATCGGAGCCGGTTGGAAAAGGTGGAGGAAAGATGCGATCGAGAGATGGATGGATGGGCGCGTACTGTATGACGGACACTTACCTCATTCCCTGGGCGCAGACGCAGGTGGGATGATGATGTATCGTCTCGAAGCCGGACGAACGATTGCCGGCGACGTGGAGGGATTGCGCAGGCACAGCTGTCGCGGGGGGGTGAAGCGACAGGAGACGAGGGAGCTGGCCGTTGCGGGAGGATGACGGAGAGAGAGAGGCAGGTAGAGAGACGGCGGGCGCGATTCGCAGTCGACAGACGGAGGACCTCGATCAGAGCTTGGCTGGCGCTGGCGCGGGCGGGCTGGCACAAGCTGGACTGGAGCACTCCACTGGCGCGGGCAAGCAAGCAACTTGAGCACAAGCTCAGGGAGGTCAGGTCGGTCGCTAAGGTTAGGTTAGGCGGGCACCCTGGCTCGGGTGGTGCTGTGATCAGCCTCGCATAGGGGCCTTCAGGGCTGTCGTCCTTCTAGAAGGCGGGGAGAGGAGGCGAGATTGTCGCTGACTTGGTCTTAGCGGCACACGATGGTTCGGACCAGAGGACTTGTCCAAAAGACCACGGTACGGTGCGATTCTCGGCGACGTAAGCGAAAGGCGCCAAAGAGCGCGATGGCGGCGACAATGACGGAAACAGCGAGGAACAAGGAACGGAGAGACAGGCCGTGGCAGTTCTTCTCTAGCGACAAACTCGGTGAAGCCGGTCGAGGTCCAAAGAGGCTTGGAAAAGAGGCTTTTGGCTTTTCGGGGGGTGAAGACACGGGAGAGAAAGAAGCCCTTGCAGTAGAAGGATCGCTGGTGGTCAGGTTCGCTGGAAAAGACGGGAACAGGCGGGGAACCAGCTCTTCGAGAGCCGGTGAAGATTGGCGAGTGGCGGTAAAAAAAAAGGGCTGAGAATTAAGAGGGAAGAGTAAGACTTGCACCAAACAGCCAGACAGTGTGCAATCCAATGACGGTAACGGAGCGTAGACGATGAGACAGTGGTCGGGAATGTCGAGCAGTTTGTGGCGGACAGAAGCGGCCCAGAAGAAAGCTTGGGGGAGGGGAAGAGAGACACCGGCCGGCTCACAGACAGAGACGTCTCGAGACCCAAGAGACTAGAAATACAATCGACGGGATAGGGTGAACAGAGTCAAAAACGGACAATGCCTTCAATTAGGTAGAGGGGTAATGGAAGGGAGGAGAAGGGGAGAAGAAGGAAAAGTAAGACCGCTTGTTGGTCAGAGCCATGGATGCAAAGCAGGACTTATCTCCTCGCCTGGAGCTGCACGGAAACAAAAGGCGACCAGAGGCGATATCGACAGGATCAGGGTTGGGGATGGGGGCATGGAGATGGGGGAGATGGGAGCATGGGATCCAATCGAGGAACCTCCAGTTCCAAGTCGAGAGTCCACCCACACCCACTATTTTGCAAGCCTCCGGGCCAGCAAGCGTCCATCCGTGGAAGCATCCAAGCAAGCAAGAAAGCAAGCAAGCAAGCAGAGCACCGACAGCCCTCCAGCACCCGCATCCACAACCCACATTAGAGATGCCCTCCACGCCCACGCCCTTGCTTATTCGCGCACGCCTGCCCGCCATCCCACGCCCAGAGATGCACGGCTTCATCGAACCTCCTTTGCAGACACACATTCAAAGACCAACCCGACTGCAGCAACAGACTCGGTCGGTCGGTAGCCAGTGGCCACTCTCTCCGAGACAATGCAGCGGGGCATTGCTTCTGGATCGAAGCCTTAGACAGTGGCATGATTCCATCATGGCTCGATGGTTGGAATGGAATTCCAGTGCCCGGGCTATAGGGACTCATCGTCGTCGCCCTTACAGCACAGGACAGTACATCCATGGCACAACCGACATGACTTGTGGAACGCATACACACGCCAGGCTGCGTGCCGAGAGAGCATAGCATCGTTACAGTTCAGTACCTCAAATCTGGTGGCGTCCTAGGTCAAATCTGGAAAGGCATCCCGTCCGAGAAGACACTCGAACAACCACAGAAGTGGAAAAGAAAAACTCTTTCTGCGGAAAAAGACCAGAAGGCTCGGCATTCCTTCTTGATAGTGCATCGCGCTGCATGCTTTCACTGTGTGGCCCGTCGGCCCTCTGGAAACGCCGGGAGGCAAAACTGCAATGCGTGGCGCCCAGCCTCGATGTCTCCCGAGGGGGTCCCATGGAAGGATCAAGAAGACACCTCCAGCGGGCAATGACGGCCTAGACCACTTTGTGCTCAGGTGTGGTGGGCATGGTGGTCATCCATTGTAGAAAATGTCCTAGGCGTGGCTGGGGTCCGGCACAGTAGTCTCTCCAGAAATTGATAATTTTGCCTTGTTGAAGCAAGTGTCGAAAGAACGTCCAACATCGCTGCATAGTTATCGGGTCCTAGGGCGAATCACTTTGCGGAAAACGATATCCGCTGATGCTGAAAGTCTCTTCATGATGGTTGTCAGGGATGACATGACGGTACCTATGCGCTAGAATCAGCACAGAACTTCACGACACTTCAAAGTCTGCAAATGATAGGTAGACAGCCAACCAACAACATGGCACAAGCATAAAAGATTGTGTACACCAAACCGCAACTCAAAGTATGAGAGTAAGCCTTGGCTCGGACCCTCCAGCACCCGGCCGCGGCCTTGTCAAGGCTCCGCCCGCTGTTGCAACATGAGGTCGCAGCACCTGGGACAGATAATTACTCGCCTGGCAAAAAAAAGCCTGGGGCTCAAGGATCGCGAGATGGTGAATCGACAAGATGGTGCTTTAGCACTTGCGCGGATGGGCGGATGGATCTGAATCGACCTCCACGCACCCCTCGAAAACCCTTGGCTGGGCGACCGATCATCCTTGTCCAAATGACCCTGGCTCCCGACCCTTGTCGAGCTGGTGGTGCTAGCCGGGTGCTTTCCGCAAATCGCAGCTAGAGGGTTTGTCTTGATGATTTTTTGAGCAAATGAAAGGGGTTCGTGCCGCTCAACGTTGTGCATGTTGAGCGACCCTCACAATTAAGGTGTGCAGCGATTTGACGCAGGGACACATCTCTCCTGAGCGACGATCACGGGGACAGCCTCACTTTTTCGCTCCTTCCAGTTTTCTTCGACCCCGTGGCAGGTGAGGGGGGAAGACGCACTCTGATCTCAGCGTACCTGCCCTACGGAGCAGTCAGTGCTTTCCTAGCTGGGCAGGTACGCCTGTGCCCCCAAAAAGCCCACGACGCAGGACTGCTCCGTGCCCCGTGCTCCTTCCTGCCCGTGCTCCGGCTCGCGCTCCGTGTCCCGTGTTCCGTGCCCCGTGCTCTTCCCGTCGTACCTTCCACCTAAAGTTCCTCTAACTAATCTCAACCGAGTCAATCGTTTCATCAGAGCCTGGTTTTGTTTCTGAAGCTTTCAACAACCACAGAACCAGACCCCGGGTTTTTGCTGTCCCACAGAGGAGCGTTCCAGTCTTGATCCATCTCGAACCGACTACTCTGCGACCAAGAGTCGACCAGACCAGCAGTCTCGTGCCCCCAATCCACTTACGTCGTATTCGCAGCAGCACAAGACGACCAAGTGGATATCGAGCCAAGCAAGACTCAAATGCCGGTCCCAAGAGTCAGAATTCGGCCTGCAGGTGGCTTGCCGTGGTCATGGCGATCCGCCAGCCACTTTGACGGTGGTCGTGGATCTCATTTTTCCCTCCTTGTCAATGGCGTCCCGCTCGCCGTGACGACTGGCCGTGTGGCTGCAGCTCCGGCAGCTTCCCCTAGTTGAGGCTAATGCTAAGAGATGAACCTGAGGCAGGGGAGGGGATCCAAGCGGGAACCCAAGAGCATCAAAGCACCCTCAACTTGCGACGACGCACATGTCAACGGCTTCAGAGACCTACCGTTCGCCACAGCGTGGAACCCTAGCTCTAGACGGCTTTAACCTGAACATCCTTGGAGGGGGGCCTCAAATGTCCTTGGTGTCAACTGTTGGTCCACACGGCGGGCTTGTTTTGCTTCTGAGAATTTGTCAAGGCTGGGCTTGCCCTGGTGAGTTTGACTATCTGTCTTTGTCCTCTTGAGATTGAGATTACATGAGTCTCCGTGTTTCAAGGGTCTTGGTAGGGAGAAGAAGGCCCCAAGTTTCCCGGTATCAAGTCTCCAAGGACGAGTTCGGGCTTGATCGACTTCTTTACTTCAACAGGAACCATCGATGCTTTGATGGTTCAACAAGACGGAGCCTGGTGTCATGCCAAGACGCCCGCGTTCCACCGGATACCCACCGAGGACGGGTGTCGTCGACGGGTCCTCCTCCGTGCCAACTCAGCATCTGCTTTCCCCAACCAACACATGGCTTGTTGACCAGCATGAGAAGTTATGTGACCGGGCTGACGCGCGAGGAGCCATGATGATGACTCGTTCTAACCTAAAGACTACAATCAGCTCAGGTCGCAGCAAGGTTTCGAAGGTAAACCCGTCGCAGACCCACGGTTTTACCCAGCGGCCCCAGGTGCCCGGTTCTCCAAGTGTGCGGTTAGCTCCGGCGTCAGGGAGACAAGAGACGGCAACTCCATGACGACGGCTCAGCATTGACGGGCAGGCGGACAGACGGGACGTTAACCGCAGCCGGCAATTGTGTGGACGATCTCATGGACTGGTTGAAGTCGCCTATGATAGACCAGCACCGGCTCCTCCTGAGCTACGATGTCATTCCTCGGCCCTTCTCTTAGCAGATTTCTTAACGTCCATAGTGCCATCGATCTTCACAGCTCAGCTCAGTTCTCCTATCGCTCGAAGCCGACAACGCGTTGTCGGTATGAGAAAGAAGAGGGCCGGATCACCATTCTAGTCACCCATCTCTACAGTGCATCCATGTCTGCTGAAAGCATCCCCGGCTCCGCGGACATGGGAGTTGTGTCAATTGGGAATGAGATACATTTCCGCAGCCAGCCAACCAGAGCGCCTCCCTGGCCTAGACTAGGGAGGTAAAGTTGAGATGCTCCCGAACCACGTTGTTGGATTCGTGGATTGGCCTCAGAGTTGGGTTCAGCAACGGCCCCTGTCCTTGATGCATACATACATGATGTAGTATCGTGGCCCAACACGAAATCAGCAACCCGATCACCACTCTCCCGAGCAAAGCAAAAAAGCAACACGTGTTGAATCCCCGACTGCAAGCCCTTGGCAAGGGCCTCGATGGATGGCCAAGCCAGGCACCACGACACGACACTCCATGACACCTGGAGATGCCCCATCTCCGAACCCCAGGTCAATGTGGCTGGCAAATCATTCGCTGCAACGAGGATTTTTCCCAAGTTAAGATTTGACGCCAGCCGCCACAAACTTTCAACCAACAGCGACTAGGAAGGGACCACAGACAGAAGAGGGTGCCAAGGCCTCGGGCCGACGTTGCTCTCAAACTACACTGGGTTACATGCCCCTTGGGCAAAGGCAGAGGAACGCGGTAAGCAGGAGAATTGCTCCTTTGGGAATTCCTGGTCAGACTGGTGACTGAACTCAATATTGAGCCCTATGGGTGTCCCTTTTCAGTTTCTCCATTGGTTCAGCCAAGAAGCAGAGACGTTTCGGTGAGGACAAGCAGTACTGATTTTCTCAGCTCAGGCTAACTATGATGCAGGCTGAACTGCAACTCGACTCGTTCGCTCCCTCGCAACACTCCCTCGATATAGCCAGCTGAGAGACACGAGTCGAGATCTACCATCCAGGCACCGTTTTAAGTTGTACAGCTCATCATACTGTGTGCTGCCGGTTCGTTAGACAGGCTGTTCCTGCATCGAACAAGGCATGTGATACCCAAGTTTCTCGAGGCGTGCTCAGTCACTCCTGAATTACTGATCTCACACGACAACCCATGTTTCAGCCCTGATCCCCCCCTGCTGATTGCATCCCTCGCCTCGAGACCAAAAAGCAAGTCGACGAGAAGGGAAGGGCAGCAAGACACTTTTTCCCCAAGCTTGCACCGCCACATTAGATCGTCCCGCGATGCGAGATCCCAACGTGTCGGGTTTCGACTAGCGCATCAGTTTCCCCTTGGCTTGGTCTCAACTCAAGACACGCTTAACGCGCTACCCAAGAGAATGAATATATTGCTTCTTTGTTGTTCTCTTTGGCCTCTTCTAGTGGCCGATTTCCAAGCTCACGCGCACAAAGGCGTCCTACTCGAAACCGGTGTACGCCTGTGCGGCCTCATGATGATTTGGCCATCCCATCATGAAAGGGTGAGGGCCTGAAACAGGGATGCATGAGATGGTCTCCCAAGCCCAATTCCGAGGCCATGGCACGGCCTCGTGGGAAAGGAGCATGCATGACAGCTGGTGCGTGAGCGCTAACAGGCTCTGTGGTTGTCTAGATCAACCCGTCGAAGCGTTCGAGAACCCTCGAGTTACCTGCTATCGGTTGTCCCGGTACTTGGTTGCGGCACATGGATAGTGCCACAGCACAGGTACCTGAGCCACGCCGCGTTAGAGCTTGCGACCGATTTGGCTCGTCCTCCGATCTGGGCTCGCCGCCAGTAGCACGCCTTCGGCCGACGACTTTTGATATCTCACATTTGGCGGCCGGATGTTCGGCTTTCGCGCCCATGGCGAAAAAGATGGACTACCTTTCTGGGCAAATTAGCCTGTATCTTTCGACTCCTCGGCAGTCTTTTTTTATATTTTATTTTCGGCCGTGGTATCCGCTGTAATGTCCGAAGACAATGTTGATCGCTCCGGGGGCCCTGAAAATCATCCTCGAACTCTCCCACGCGGACGATGTTACTCTATAGATTGGTTGGGGGGAGGGTTTGACAAGTGCCAATTCCCTTTTTTTTTTTTTTGTTTTTCCTTCTTCTTCTTCTTCTTCTTATCTTGTCTTCCCCCTGTCGGCCCGGCCGATTGTTGTCACTTTGGTACAAGGATTGAATGATCCCTGCTTCAGTAGACTTGGACGAGAGTTTTGTGTACGTATACACAACTTACGGGTGACGGTTGTGTCAACGGCAGTTGTCCGAGCGTGGCATTCGTCAGTTGCACATCGTGGGTACGGTCAAGGGACGTTAAACTGTAACCGCCTCGTGGTAGACACATGGCGGCCACTCCGCCAAGCAACGTGGTGTTGATGGACTAAGGGGACCGATCCTGGTGACGAATACACGCACCCGATGTCGGCTTCTTGTCTGGTGGCTGATGTTCAAAGAAGCGGTGTCTGGTAGCTGCATTCTTGCTGCGTGTGTCGGTGCCGGTTGGGCTGGATGGATGGTCTGTGATGGTGGGCATGTGGTTGATACTTGGACAGTTATGGTCACGTTGGGGTTCAACAAGCTAACAGCCGGAACCGAGTGGCAATTCTGTATGGATTGGGAAGGCTTCTCGTTGCTGAGGAGTACATGTCGGGGTCTATTTCTGGGCAAGTGTCTAGGCGAGTTACTTGCTTCTGCAGGCTAGCTGCTGAACCTAGGGTGCATGCGGTGTTGATGAGAATAGGTAATCAGCCACACGACAGCATACGAGTCAGAAACCATGGGATAACTTTCAGCTCCATGACAGCCAACGACATCAGAATACTACGATAATCGGAGCTTAAGCGCGCCAGTACCAAAGAGTCAACAAGACCAGGGTGCTCTCAACATCAAATCTCATCACCAGGCTAGCTACCCTGAAGTATGATCTGACAGGGCTCGGGATATCTGTGTGGCTGAAGAGGAAAATCCGACATTGACCGAGTCATCTACGAAGGAATTACTCTTGCCGCGGGTATGGACGCTGGCCGAACGACAGTGGTGTGAGTTCTCGTCGGATATGGGTTGTCCTCCTCTCGCCCGTGATGAGATCGATAACTGAACATGCAAAGGCGGCCTTCACTACGAACCGAACGTCCATCCCATGGCAAGAAACTGTTGCCTGGAAGGGTAATGGGCATGGACGCCAAGTTGAATTACACTGGCGAGAGAACGATATCATGACACTGAACACATCTCCTAGTTCTGAGCATGGCCGTAGACCAGACCAACGAGTTGAAATGTTTTTAGATATTCATTATTACCGTATCATCATCATACAAATGGCCGAGGACACCACACTCCTCCTATTCTAATAACATATTACCAAGTCCATGAACTTCAGACCCTAGAAATCGTCATCATCGAGCCCCCCAACCCTCCTCTCCCCCAACTCCCTAATCTTCTCGCCGAGGATGGTCCTTCCATACCGCTCGGCGACCTTGCTAGCGGCCTCCATCATGCGTCCGGTGCGGTCACGCATCAGCTGGACCATCTCGAGGGCTCGCATACCCCTGTCCTCACCCTCACGACACTCAGCCGCCAGGAGCTGCAGCAGCGTCTTGTCAATCTCGAGCTCGAGCCGCGAGAGTTGCGAGCGCTGCGTGTGGCTGCCAGATGTGGATTCAACGAGGTCACGAAGCTGAGCAGCCCGGACGCCGTGGAGCATGAACTGCTGCTCAAGCTTACGGGTCTCTGACGAGTCGTCATCATCCTCACCATCCTTGTTCTTCTCCGCGTCGTCATCGCCCATCGTGAGGTCCTCGGAACCTTCACGGTTCTGGCGCTTGGGAGGCTTAGGCGCCGAGGCGATGGGGATGGAAAAGTCAAACTCGGACAGGAGGGGACGGGGGAAGTAGGGGTATTGGTCGCCGCCCTTGAGGATGATACAGTGAAACTTGTTGTCTGCCACAGCAATAGGGAAATACGTCTCGTTCTTGCGGCCAGATGCCAGTCGGGCGAGGAGTTTGGTGTCGAGGAGAGGAACCCAGCACGCTCTCGACGGCTGTCTCCAGTGTAGCAATGTGAGAAGGGTTCCGGTTGAATCGTAGATACAGGGATCCTGGTAGCTAGTTAGCTGTCTGCGTACGATAGACATAGATGAATCAACTTACGCCATTGTCTGAAAAGAAGACGCTCTTGAGCGTAGCACCCTCAGGTAGAGCCACTGTGTCTTCGTTCTGACAGATTTCGTCCCGCTTGACGTTCTCGATTGTGTACAAGAGGCGAGTGTTTCCATCCGCACCCATGGGACCGTTGCCCATGGTCAAGACATAGTCTCTCCAGCTGGCACACGTCACCATGGGCGTGCTCTTGGGTCGGTATACGCGGTATGGCATACCAAAGAGGGTAAAGACGCGCACGTAGTTGGCGCTTGTAGTGACAGTGATGAAAGACTCGCTCAGAGACATTGCCGTCACGGCTTCACCACGAGGCAGTTCAGTGCGCCAGTCGGAGCGCTGAGTCCATGTCTCGTGGGGCCGGTAGAAGATGGTCGCAGGGGCGTCGTCCTTGGGCGGGCAGGAGAAGAGGGTGCCATGCTCAGTGAGGCACGCCTTGTCGTAGAGGAATGTGTCGGTGAAGTGAAAGTCTCGGTGGAATTCGTGGTCGTAGAATTCAACCGTGACGGTGTGGTGTGAGTCTTGATCGACTGTCCAGACAAAGCCGATGAGGTTGAGGCAGAGATACTTGCGGTTGCCTCGCCAAGGAGTGGCACCTGGTTGGAAAGCCTCGTGGTATTGAGGCTCCAACATATGTCGGCGCTTATTTGAGAGGCCAAAGGCTTCGTCGTCGTCTCGGCCTCGCTTGTGACCGACTCCCGCGGTGTATCCAGCACCATCGTCGTCGACTACGAAGTCATCATCGTATCCATCCGGACCATCAAGGAATGAGTCAAGGCTCCCAAGAGAGTCTCGTCGAGGCCTTGAAGGGAGCCCCTGTTGCTTGTGACCATTGGGAGGAGGAGGGCGTCGGTTTGCGGATATCTCGGCCAGGGGGTCGTGGATGAAGGGCGCAGGTTGTGTATGCAGCTTCAGCAGAGGCGAAAACTGATCTGTTAGGAAGTCGGGGTAAATGTATACCTCGCCGTCCGTCGTCGTAAACGAGATGAGATTCTTTGTCGGATGCCACGCGAGGTCAATGACATTGGAATAGTCATATCGTGCAATCACACCCTGCGTCTTGGTCTCCCAGATCAACAGTTTTCCATCCTTACTCGCCGACGCCAGCATAGAGCCATTGGGTGACCATGCGAGCGCTGTGATATCGGCCAAATGCCCATTGGCGAATGTCCGTTGCTTCTCCCAGTCGTTCTTGGAGATGATCTGGATATCCTTCACTGGGGTTGGTACGGCAAACGCCCGACCATCCGGATGCCAGGCGACCTGTGTAGAAGCCTCGCTATCCCCATCCAGAGGAGCAATGATACCATCCACCTTTCGAATCAGCTCAGGCTCCTCAGCCGTAAGTGAATAGACGTAGACGATGCCATCCGTGCCCGACAACGCAATCAACCGTCCGTGAGGATCGAAGCTAACGTGCCGTACAGCCCGGCCATGCTCGCGTAGGTGCTTGAACTGAGTAATGTCCTTCGTATTCACAATCTTGACGGTCAACTCGTCGCTCGCAACGGCGCACCATTGATGGTCAGGAGACAATGCAACGTCGCGGATGGGCATCGAAGTGCGGACAAGGAAGCGCTCGTAGGAGCCCGTGTCGAGCGAGTACAGGCTGACGGTACCATCTTCGGAACCGACAACAAAGAAGTTATCGCCCACGGCGACGGCCAGGTTCTGCTCTGGACAATCGTCGACATTGACGGGTTCTCCGTCCGAGCCCGTCTTGTAGAGGCGGATGGTATTGTTGGAGCCGACCGTGACGAGACGACTACCGTCAGGAGTATACGCGCATCGAGTGATTCCCTGAGTGTGGGCGGGCCGAGGCCGAGGTTTGGGAGCGATTGTTGAGTCCATCGTCGCCGTCGTCGTGATGTTTGTCGATGGTCACGATCTAAGGAGGAGCATTGAAGTCGAGGCTCAAGGGGTGACGATGGTTGGTGTGGGACATTTCTTGCATTTCTTGGGGAGACGCGTCTGAGCGCGTCGCAATTAAAGTCGCGGAAGGACCCCGCGATTCGTTGCCCGTTACAGGGGAAGGAGCGACAGAGGCTCCACAAAAAGCTAATGTGTGGTTACTAAGACCTCGAAATCATCACCGCCCAAGTCAAGAACTGAGATATATCGTGAGATACATTCAAGGAACAAATTATTCATTCGCCTCATAAAGAACCATCAGATATCGCAAGGAAAAACTCAAGACTCACAACCATGCAATCTGCAGACCCCGATCATTTCTTCGAGACAGAGTAGGTACGCCATCATCTTGAACTTGAACAATCCCAGGCTGATCAAGCATACAGTGCCTCACACGCCCAGCGTCAGCGAAAGGCTGCCAAGTCGGGGAACAAAAATGGCGACCCTATTTCTATGAAGTCCAAGATCCTTGCTGCCATCCCGGACCCTGCCTCTCCTCTCACTTCCGTCTTCATCGCCGAGTCTGCTGGCTTTGTCCGCCGCATCAACCTTGAGGTACAGAGTCTGGAAGCAAATATCACTTAAATCATCTCTCGCTAACGAGCATATAGACCTCTGAGACGAAAACCACATACCGTGGCCCTAGAGCCCCTATAACCTGTCTCACAATAGGAGGCCAGGGTGGCAAGACTGTGTTTGCTGGCTCATGGGACAAGGATATCTGGTCCTGGGACATCGAGACCTCCAAGCCTGGCCGCAAATTCAGCGGCCATACCGACTTTGTCAAGGCTGTAACCTGTGTCACCGTCGGAGGCAAGCATCTCCTAATCAGCGGAGGCGCCGACAAGAAGATCCTCGCCTGGGACGTCGACACAGGCCGACGGCTGCACACCCTGCAAGACCCCACGACGACAATGCTCGCCGTCCAACATCTTGCCGTTGACCCTGTTCTCAGCAGCCACGGGTCAGCCGTATTTGCCAGTGCGAGCAGTGACCCCAACATCCGGCGCTGGAAGATCACACTGGACAGCTACGAACAGCTCCCCGAGTCGTTTCCCGATCGCCCTGACGCCGAGAGACTCACTATTCAGGAACACGAGACCAGTGTATACAAGCTTGTTTATGACGAAGCCAATGAAGATGCCGACCTGTGGACTGCCAGCGCCGATGGAACAGCAAAATGCCTTGCCCGTTCCAGGAACTTTGTCGCCGACGACTCTTTTACCCACGGAGATTACGTGCGTGCCGTCCTTGTGACAGACCAGTGGGTCATCACAGCCGGCCGCGATGAGGATGTCAAGGTCTGGGATCGCTCATCCGGCAAGCTGTACTGTGCACTGGTCGGCCATTATGAAGAGATTACCGACTTGGTCATGCTACGGGACTCGGAGGGAACTCCTCGTAAAGTCTGCAGTGTTGGCATCGACGGCACCATTCGTACCTGGCCTCTCGCCAAGACAGAGCTTGATGAAGTTGTTGTCAAGATCCAGAAGGCCGCCGAGCCCCAAAAGGAGGAGCAGAAAGGCGACGGCATGCTGACTGCCGAGGAGGAAGCTGAGCTGGCAGAGCTCATGGATGACTAGATTCCTCCCGCAACAAAATAACCAACAAGAAAGGCCATGCGGCCGTCATGGCAACCCGAGACTGCATTCTTCTCCCTTTTCGTGGCTCGTAGTCCCTCCCGCCCCTGAACACCTCGCAATTGGACGCCTGTTCATGTACCACACAGCTTCAGCTCGAGCTCGTCTGCGCAACTCTGCGCCGACAAACTCATCTCCTCGCATCGTATCATCACCGTCGTCTCAAATCGTACCGCGGGAGCACACAGCCATGAAACATGTCTCGGTTCCCCTGAAAACGCCGTCTCTTCCAGGGCGACGGGAACGCAGCCAACAACTGAATCACTGCGCCGTTGGCCATGCTTTCTCTTTCCTCTACATCGTGTTTTCCACGCGGTCGCCGTCTTCACACTCTGAGGCCCAATCATCCAAGACATGTCGATGTCGATCTCCACCCGGAAAAGACTGTCGCCCCCTCAAAGTGCTTTTCATGATCCCGTCCCGCGTCAGGTCGTGATTCTTCGGAAGCTAATCCTGAAGACTCGGTCAACAGAAAAAAGAAAGTAAGTCTGTCCTCAGATGCTCAGCCCTAGACCGATGATTGGAGCGAGACCATTGATTGGAGTGTGGGGGCTATCACAAGTGACAGCATCGGTGATCGCCAACATCACATCCTTCAGCGGTGTCTGCGTTTGGTTTGATGCCCAGTGCGGAGTAAAGAAGGCCGCTTGCAGAGTTTTTGCTTTTGCTTGAAATTGCTTTTTTTGCTGATGTGTCGCCCTGAGACTTGAGGGCCAGGATTAGGACTGCCCGTCGGCACTGTCAAAATCTGTCATTAGAATGGGGCCGAGGGTAAGATTGTTTGCACTGTGAGCTGAGATTGCTCGCAATGGAGTTGGGCTTCGTATGTCCTCCGTGAAACGAATGCCGGTATATTGAGTGTTCAGCATTGATACAGTACGGCTGCGTGGCTGGAGTTGCACAACTGATGCAGGCAGCCGAAGGCCTGCCAGAGGTTGGACTCAGCTCAGCCATCTAGATTCTCCTCATCGTTGCACAGCAATCAAACCGTAGTTGCTGCAATTCTCCGTGCGGCTGTGGCTCGCATCACGAGGTCTCCTCGTGTTTGAGGCAAACAGCTGTCGGCAGCTGAGGAAATGGACGTGGCCGTCGTCGTCCTGCTTTTTTTCAGTAAGGTTTGTTTGACGTAGCATTCATTTTCCCTTGCTGCCTCAATGCTACGCTGTCATCTCAGCTCGCCTATCGGATGGGGGTTTCTGCGAGATGTTACTGTCCGCCCAAATCATCGGGTCTGGATCGACCCATCTCAAGGCCTGTCCCCTGTCAACCAAATTGATCAACTGGGTGCTTCCCAGTCCACATTGCGGGTTTAATGTCCATAGCCGTCTTTTAGTTTCCCGGCGACGGCTCGTTCCTGCAGACGGATCTTTATGGTGATGAGAAATGACAAGCGGCGGGAACAGGAAGATGACGTGCACAAATCAGCACAAATCGCCGTCACTGGGGAGTAATTGGGCTTGATAAAACATTGGGTAAAGCAATCTTGCGAATGGAGTAGACAATCAGTAATCCAGTTCCAAGATCATCATCTCAACCCCTGGAAACTGAAATAACCGACATCGAAACCCAGACATTACGAACCCAGCCAGCGCGGCCTGGTTCACAGGCAGCCGGCCAGGTTCGATCCGGCACGACGTGCAGGCCTTGGCCCAGGAACTGGAACACAAGAAGTAGTCGCTCCAGACAATGTCGTTGTGCTGTTGTGGATTCAATTGCATCACTGATACAGCAAGAGTTTGCAGCAGCTGGCCTGTGCAGAGAACCAAGATGCAGTCAGCCGTCCTGTCTCACCGTTCGCATTGTTCAGCGCTCAGTTGAAGAGTGCTCCCCTCCTTTAGAGGGACATGCTCCGTACATTCTCTGTCAGACATTTCCAAACTGTCCGGTGCCGCAAAGGGAGCAAACAACCCACTGGCTCTGTTGGAGTGATGATCATCTTAGCTTGCACCTGGAGGATGAAAGCTGAATTGGTAAGTGGTGGAGAAACCAGCAAGGCCTCCAGCCTCTGACCTGTGAGAAGGCTGTGACGAGACAAGGAGATCCCAGCTGATGGACCTAACCTGGCTCCGTCGTTTCTTTTTCTCGTAGCCAGGATCTGAAGGCGCTAGCAAACACCGACCAGTGGAGAGGCAAACAGCCGCGCCGAGCGAGGTGAAGAGGTCTTGGAATAGCCTCCTGTGTGAAACGCAGCCAAGGTCGTACGCGAGACAGTTCGAGACCGATGAACCAACTTCCACGAGGCTTGAAGGTTTTGGCTTAGCCAGTTTCGAGCCCACCTCGAAGCAGAGTCTATAGCACCAGGCTTCATAAACGGCGACCACGCTGGTGGCGCCAAACAATACGGAGCAACAAATGTCGATGCCACGTCCCCCGAGTCCGAGGCCGAATCGGCCCCGTTTTGAATGTTGATCGGCATTGGAGCCGGGGCTACAACCACTGGTTGAACACTATACCGGCAACATGACGATTTGGGGACTGGGACCGAGATGGACATCGAGGCCGTGGGAAAGCGTCGCGTCGGGTCCCTGGCAGGGACGTGGAGAGCCAAGCATGATTGGCCGAGTGAGCCCATCCAGCTGCCGCGATACCCTAATTCCCCAAGCTGGGGGATAGTGGAGATGTCACCAAAGCCCGTCGTGTGCTTCCTTTTTCCTCTTTAGCTTGGCCTTGAATCGGGCGCCCCTGAGTGACAAACATAGCATCCCATCCCAATTACGGTACGACAATCAATCCGGGGCCTCGAGGCGGCAATTTCCAGACCCTGGACGGAGGTTTTTGTGTGTAGCCGCATTCGAGAACAATCAATTTGCGCCGAATGCCATCGGAGTATTTGTGACTGAAGGGAGACCCTGGTTGATGACGGAGACGTGGATAAGGTGAACAGACTCGATGACCGCACGGTGCAGCCTGGTGCACGAGCAGAGTGTCTCCTCCAACGTGCGACGAAGCGGTTTCTAGTTGCCATGTTTATTGTTTCCATTTTGATTCGATCTGTGCATGGATGGCAAATCCAGTATCCGGGTCGCTGTCTTGTGAGCTGTCAAAGCGAGGGGCCTGGAGGTAGTTTTCCCTGCTTACACCAAAGTCAGTCAGTTTCTGCATCCCTCTGGAATTGGTGTCAATAATGCAATCGTGCATACCTGGTACCAGGAGCTAGCATCGTGGAGAGATGGCCTCTCATCCTCGCCCCAGCTCAACCCTGTGTGTCCTGAATCCTGGGCCGCGGATACGTCTCCTGGGCACAAACCCCTGCGTTGTGGAACCGAGCCGTGGGTTGCATCATGGGTGCTCTCAATCGTTTGTGGGTGGTGCAAACGCCATCTGTGCCCAGGTCGCATGCAAGACCCTGCCTCGCTATCCACTGCAATCGGAGTTTTGTGCTCTCATTGTTCGCTTGGTCCAGCTGGTTGCTGTGAGGCGCTCGCAGTGTCCACAGCCTACTGCCGGTGCCCGATAGCCAGCCCCAAGGCGCGAGCCACTCATCCAGCGCAGATAACCCAGCCGGCCGGGATAGGGAGCCTGAGCGTTGACTGCATGCCGGCATTGGTTTTTTTCCTCGGAGCGCAAGGGAAGCAAAAAAGCAACTCCGCAGCAATTAGCTGGTTGGCTGTGGCATCCCCGTAGCCAATGCCTCCTCCATGGCTCCGTTCGTCAGGGCCGTGGGGACGAACAGATCTGGGAAAACCCCCTAGAGTGGCTTGCGTCTCGCTGCAGTAGCCCGTTTGTTGCAGGGTTTGACAATGGATCCTGCGCTGAGAGCCTGGGATGGGATGGGATGGGATGCTGGGATCCAATGTAAGAGGAGAACAGTGGAAACGCCGTCGGCTGAGGTGGGAAGAGACACTGGCAGATCTCCCGGGCTTCCTGGCTCCTTCCGTCTTATACTACAGTACATCTACCTATCAAGTCACTCTTTCCAGCCTGACCTTCTTTCCTCATATCGATGACACCTGCCTCGCAGCTGCCACCGGTTTCCGTTCCTCCTCCTTCCCTCTCTGCACTCACTCTGCATCCCTCGAGACGATCTTCCAAATTTCTATTCCGCATATCGTTTCTTGTTTCACACTCTCCCTCTTTAACTCCCAAACATTCATTTTGTGAGACTCCCTTCGGCCATTCCGATCTCAGTGGTTCTAATCATCTACCAGCGTTTCTTACAGATATCGAGAATGCTTCATGCCTAAAGTTTCTTGGTCGCGCTCCCTTTCTTCACCCTTGACCTCATCTTCAGCATTCCTTTGGGCCCGATCCCTTACTTTACGTCTGCCTCGCGCATTTCCATTCCATTTTCTGCCAACAGATCGTCCGGGACAGTGGCGCCTTATCCACCATGACCGCCGATAAGCAGCTTCTCGGAAGCATTGTTGCCTTTGAAGGCCATGCCGAAACTATATCAACGCAACTGAGACTCCTTCCGACATCGCCCCAAATTCTCATTCTCCCAAACATTCAGAGTTATGTCTCAAACGAAGGCATGGATGACAGATTCGATGCTCGCATCTATGTTAAAAGGATGCATGACGCCGTCGCTGCTCGCCATGAAGTTGCTCAAAACTTCCTTCAAGGGTCAACATCTAATAGCAAGCGACTCGTCTTCATGAGCGGCGGCACTCCAGGCGCACAAACTCTCTGCATCAAGGCCATCATGGAGAATGAAACAGATGGCGACTACAACCGCGCCGAGTCCATCTTCAACCACCTGGTCAAAGAGGGTGTGGCTGGGTTGGAAAACCCAGCTAGGGACTGGCGAAGACGAAATACATTCGAGTATTTTGGCGAGCAAGAGTTCGATGAGGAATTCGAGGACCCCATAACACGGGCGATGCGAGCCGCCGACGCCTTGGACCGCCAGACAGCCAGCCTCCAGCCAACAAATGAGCTTGATTTGACGACTGCGACACGCCCTCGGAGCAACAGTTTACCGCTGTATGGATACGCCGATAACTTCGGAGATGCGGCACCTTTCTTCGTGTTTGGCACTCAGGACCAGGAAGAGATCGAGAGTGTGATTGACGAGGTCGTAGATGAGCTCTACTCTCCTCGCGCTTCCATATTTGCCGTCACACATTACGACAAGCCCGCGGATCCTCTCTATCCTGGATTCACCAATCTTCAGCCACCTTCGCCTAGGAACTCTTTCCCTCGATCCCCAAGTTGCATTGGAGAGTCCTATGGTCCCATGGCCGTTCCTCAAACCCTCGGCCCCGAGGTCTTCACCCCACGGTCCGACGTGTTCAGCATCCGTTCCACAGATAATGTCGTGTATGGAGAGGCTTCATTGCTGGACATGCGACTTTCGGGCCGCAGAGCTACACTGACACGAGTCAAGTCTCTGGACCGTATCTATCCCGCCACTCCCAAGTACCGGGATCTCTGTGTTCCTGCCGACGCAACAGAGCTTGCACGGGAGTCTGAGCGTGATCTCGAGCAACAGACGCCCTCTGAGGCCCGCCGACATTCCTGCATGGTCATCACAAGTGCAAAGGACTCGCGGCCAAGCAGACTCAGCTATATCGAGGGACCCAGAACTATTGTCGTAAGGTCTAACCGCCCAACCGTCAAGGTTGCACCGGTCCCTTCGGAAAAGAAGTGCAAGCCTGCGAGAGCGTCATACGTCGACAGAGGCACTGATGCTAAGGAGGTTCCGGAGCCAGAGGAGCCTTTCAAGCCTGTTCTGCCCTTCCTGGAGGATCTCGTGGTGCATTTCAAGGATGAGGTGCCAGATGCTCTTCTTGAGTCTGTTGTTGGTGGGTTCAAAGCTGGCAATTATCCTGTCGTGTGTCACTCGTCATCTGCTTCCGAGGCCGATGAGGTCAGTGCCTCTGTACCAGGGACACCCGAATCTCAGTCAATCAAGGATCTGGATTGCACAGACCGCGATTACCATGAGCCCGCCGTTGTCGCTCGAAGCAGTTACACAGACGAGTACGACCCATTTGCCTATGTGCAACCCACCTGGCCTCAGGCGAAGCCACGGCAAACGGTACCCAAGGTACAGGTCGAACGACCACCTACACCCGCCCAAACACCTCCCCCCTTGGTTTCGGATGCAGATGAGAAGATTCGTGAGTTCAGAATCAGCAGCCAGCAAACAGCTGTAACCATCCAGAACTCCCTGCGCTCCATTCTCAAGGATCACTTTCCTCCTGAGACCCAGGGCTACCGTCAGTTTCAGTTCCCCCTTCTCCCAGAACTAGAGGGACTCTGGAGGCCCATTTTCCGAGAGACTGACTCGGATGGGACTCGTGAGACCAATCACCGAGTGGACCAGATTCTGGCCATCGGCGCTCAGCGCGGCGTGAAGAAGAACTATGCCTCAGCCATCACAGGGCAACTGGAGAAGCTGGGAACCAAGTCCAGTGGCATGAGCCGGAGTGGAAGGCTCGATTTCAGGTATGCCATAAGCCTCAAGTTCAACGAAGTTCAATACTTACAATCAATAGATATCTCCTCGCCACTGCCATGCAAGCATACACAGCTCAGCCTCTGACTAGCCAAACACACGATAACCCTTTCGCCAATTCTTATCTTCTTGCCACCCTCATCATTCCCCATCTGGAGACATATCTCGCCTTGCACACAGAGGTGCGGTACCTTCTTCTCGAGTACCCTCCGGAACATCTCCCTACCATGCTGGCTCTCCAGAAGCTTGTTGGCGTCGACATGATGAAGGTAGCACAAATCGTCGATGCCAACAGCAAAGAGACACTTCCATTCACTCACCTGCGGGGGACAACACCTATCAACGGCCCGGAGCAGGGACCCGTCGGCCGGTTTGGGACGTCCCTCTCGCCAGCATCTGGACCTTGCTATGATGTGACAGTCTCCAAGGCCAACTTTCTACTTACCTCAACTGCAAGCGACGCCGAGATCGCAACGTTCATTTCTACTGTTTTGAAGATTCTTTCTGATATTTCATCATTCTACACCCCTGAGGAGGCCCCAAAGAAGCCATCGCCAAAGAAGTCGAAGCCGCCCTCTCTCACAGGAACCTTTTCGCCCTTCCCTCGGGTGTCATCAGGACCACAGAGTCCACCAATGTCACCAGCCCTCGCGGCCAGATTTGGAGCAGGTCTTTCAGGGTCGTCTGCCCTATCTAGCCGGGCTCCTTCCATCGCTGAGACGGTCAAGACGGTAAAATCGGTAAAGAGCAAGCTGAGCCGGGGTAAATTGAGACGAAAACCCTCCAACGCCGATGCCCAGTCAATTCTCACCATGTATCTCGACGACAGCGACTGGGATCAGGAAGACCGACGAATCATGCCCATCTTGTCCAAGAAGCCGGATATGCGAAAAGGGAACAGTCGGAAGGCGCTGAAGATGCTTGGTCTGGCATGAGCATTTGGGGATACAGATCATTCTGACTATGTTGGGTTTGATGATGTGGCCATCATGACGTTACGATACTTGTACTGCCCAGTCGTGGCATTTCCTTTTCTGTCATCTGTTTATTGTAATGAGGTTCTATAATACCCCGGGATGAGTTAAGGGAGGATAAAAGCGGACATTCGTTATGAATCAAAATAATCCTAGTTGTTAATTCCACTGTTTCGGTGTGCGTGATTAGACATGGAGGCCCCTTTGCTATTTTAGGTGAAGCATGAGACTCAGGCCGCCCCTCGCTTGACCATCTCAACATTCACCGACAATGGTTGATTCAGGGGTATGCGTGTCAGATAAACATGGACTCTCTTAACGAGGACTGGGTGTTGAAACCTAGCTATGTGCTCTAAAGGATTCAAGTGTATTATCCATGTCGGCACGGACTGAGCCTTATGGAGACTTGTTCTCCTATAACCGCATGAGATGTAGCCAGGCAGGTGAGTGCCAGAGTCGTTGTTCAAACCCACGCCTCAAAGGATGGCATCACTCCCATATCCCTGGAGGAGTCGCATGCCAGATAAATCTTACAGCTGTTAGAAAGCAAGGTCTAAAAGAAGAGAATATTCCGCCTTTATTAAGAATACTCCATTCTCGTATACACTGAAGAATAATCTCGGGGGCAAGTCAGATCAGAAAATAAACCACAGGCGAACCAGGATGAAAAAGAAATAAAAGCAAAAACCACATAACGATCGATATCAGAACCAAGCAAAAGCACGATTAAGCACAGAGCGCAGCGCTTCCCCCCTTGCCTTCTCCCATGGCTCTTGACGTCTGAAAGGCAGCTGAAGGGTTTGTAGAACCGAAATGGGAAGACGGATAAGCTAAACGGACAGGGCTCCCGACGGCAAGAACAGCTTCGGTGACAGAGGCAAAAAACCGACAAGATGTCTCCCAATGTTCGAGTTTCGCAAATAGAGAGAGCAACAAGAACATGAAGAGAGAAGAGAGAAAACACTCGCGCACGCGCAAAACCCCCCAAGCCATCCGCCGTTGGAAAATCTGCCGTCATATGTCGTTTCCCCCCTCATACTCCGGTCCTCATTGCGCTCCTCCCATTCCGTCATGATCCCCATCCGTTCAAGGTCATCAAAGGGCCCGGGCATGACCCCGAGGAAAACAAAAGGGTTACCGTTGTTCCAAATGCCAAAGGGGGTGGGGTGCTGGGGGGATGTCGTAGTTTGCGGGGATGAAGAGCGAGATCCAAGTGATCATGATTTGGTCTATGCGTGCGCAGAAATGGGGGAGAACAAGGGGGGAAAGCAAACATCGTGATTCAACCCATCCGGTCATGTCCCTAGCATATTGCATTGCCCTGTGTCCCGGCCGTACTCCGTCATCCTGGTTCGCCCCAGAAAAAAGAGAGCATCAGAGCATTTAGCAGCAGCCGTTGTTGTTGGAGGAACCGACACCCTGGCCCTGGCCGACTTGCACGCTGGGTTTGGTGTTGTTCGCCGTCGTGGTGCCCATGCGCTCCTTGATCTGGCGGGCCATGGTCAGGAAGGCCTGCTCGACGTTGCTGGCGTTCTTGGCCGAGGTCTCGAGGAAGGGGATGCCCAGGCTGTCGGCGAACTCCTACAGAGGGGGTTAGTCGCCCATGATACATACAGTAGGCGGATATCGCAGCCGAGGGATTGGCGGGCGGCTTGTTGGAGACAGGGGCACTTGGGCGCTCAGGCGCAAAAGTGCATGTGACCGTGGCCGGCCAGGCTACGAGATTCTATGTGCGGATTAACTTACCTTGGCCACGCTGTATTCGACAACCTTCTTGTCCGACATATCGCTCTTGTTGCCGACCAGCAGCTTGTTGACGCCCTCGGTGGCGTATCGGTCAATCTCCTGAAGCCATTGCTTGACGTTGTTGAACGAGTCCATGTCGGTGACATCGTAGACGACGCAGATGCCGTGGGCGCCACGGTAGTAGGAGGAGGTGATGGTTCGGAATCGCTCTTGGCCGGCAGTATCCCACTTGAAGGGGCATGTTAGCTGGTTGAAAAAACAAGGTTTGGGCGTGCGCGCTAGATGCCACGTACAATCTGCAGCTTGACCGTCTTGCCGTCGAGCTCTATTGTTCGGATTTTCTGAGACAGGGGTTAGGCGATATCCTAAGCAGGAGGGGTCGGGCGAGGATGACGCACAAAATCAACACCGATGGTCGAGATGTAGGACTCGGTGTAGGTGTCATCGGCAAATCGCAGAAGCAGGCAAGACTTTCCAACACCGGAATCTCCGATGAGGAGGAGCTTGAAGAGATAGTCGTATCTGAGAAGGCGGTGCACGTCAGAAAAATGTCATCCGGGATCGCATCTCGACGCCTGGAGAGGAATCGGAGCGAGACGGGCGCGCCGGCGATGGAAGGGAAGGGACTCTGGAGCGGCAGTCAGCATGGGCGGTCGTCTCTCGAAAGGAGGTTATCGCAAAGGAGGCGGGAAGAGGTGTGGCGTACTACTCGGGGTTCATCTTGGCGGGTTTGCTCTAAGGCGTCGCGGCGAGGCGAGATTCGTGTGCTGGGCGACGAAGAAGGAGGCGGGATCTGGCGAGATGAGCGAAGCCGAAGGCGATGGGGGATGAGGCTGGTATGGAGATGATGGGGAGAAGATCAAGTTGGTTCCGCTGAGATGCAGAGGCTCAAGTACGTCAGGGACTGGAAGACAAACGTAACGCCAGGCAGCGCCAGCGCGGCACCAGAGGGAAGCAGGGCGGTTCGGCGGTGGAATGGGGCAGCTGACAGGTCACGTGAGACGCAGAACAAAGGATTGCTGGCTCTGGCGAAGAGGAGGCTGTGCAGGAGAGGGAAAGGATGAGGATGAAATTAAATAAAAGCACGACGCCCAGATTTATTTTAGCTCTCGAGCAGGGTTTAATCTTACTGCTTGTTCTTCTTGCCTTGCAGAATCAAGACGAGGCAAAAGTTATTTTTGACGAGATTGTCCTTTTTTGTCCACCTTGAGAACCCCAACCTCGTCAAACCACTGGCGGTTTCGTCACGGTTTGTTGAAAAGATGCATGGATGCACCCAAGTACCTACTGCCCGCCCCAGCAAAAAAGAAAGAGACGGCATTCGAACTGGATTGCATGTGACGAAAAGGAAAGACGGTCTGTTCGTGTACCTGCATCCATGCCGTCGTCCATCATGCGGCCCTTTACAAGTCTCGCGGCTCTTTCAGAGTCAGTCATTCACTCGGGTCCAGTGACATGTAGGTCACGACATTGGCCGGTATATGATCCAAGGTTTGCGTTGCTTGCCTTGACTGCATTCGCAACGAAAGACAAGAGGCTTTCTCTCTCACCCAGCGAGATAACAGCCCCTTATCAGTGGACCCCGTTTCATCGTCCCCCTTGAAAGAAGACCCAATGCTTCGTCTTGTTCCCCTGGAGAAACCACCTGGTCCCTTCGGGGGCGGACGCAAACGCTGGGCCCGCCCCGCCACGTCCCGCTACAGTATCCGCTGTCAGCCGCGCTGTGGCGGTGGAGACCAGTGGCTGGGCTGACCAACCATGAGCTTGGGACTCGGCTATGTACCTCTTCAGCAAACAACGGCTGAGGGGTACTTCCCAGTCGATCCAGCCAACCCGACTTTACCCATTCGCCCTCTCTCAAAAAGTTCCAAAAGTGGACTGGGCCATGTCAAGCTATTGACCAACTACCTCACCATTCAACTTGACTCTACAGTATTCTACTCCATCAGCTTTAATCGAATCTCCTCGTCGCGCAATTCCCTACTTCGGCCTCGCCTCTGTCTTATTCCGAAATCCATGAGGCTCCCCATCCCGTTGCGCTGACCACCCAATGGCCGCGCCCATTCGCTCCGCTCTAAGCCGTTCCGGCCGGCCCTCTGCCGCTTCACTTCGCCGGCTCTCCAGCGCCCGTCCGGTAAAGGCCCAGGTCAAACCCATAGCCGTCCGGGAGCCTTCCTCTGCTCCCCCGCCTTCAGATTCTACCATCCTTGAGACCTCGGTGAGACGAGCTGCCTTGTCGAGAACCTATTTCGATGCGACGGGCGTACGGTGGGTTGGAGCCGGCGATGACGGGCCAAAGGACCCGAACAAGGCCAAGCTGGGCAAGAGTACGAAAGACCAGGATGACGGGGAGGATTTAAAAGCTTGAGATCATATAATGCTGACCTGACACAGCTCTAAGAGTCCTCCAAGAACGACTACCGACCCTACTCCTCCATCCTCTCCCCCACGACCTCCTCGCGCCCAACATCTCCCTCCACCTCTTCCCCTCGACACACCCGCACCTCCCCACCGTCTCGGGCCGCGTCGCCTACAACGCCGCCCTCTGGACCTCGCCCATAGCCTGGAACCGCGTCCCCATCATCGGCAACGTCCGCATCGAGATCCTCGCCGAGCGCATGACCTCAGAGCCCCTCACCTTCCTACCCCGCCACCCGGGAGCCATCCCCGAGCAGCTCGTCGTTCGCTGGTGTGAGAAGCGCAAGGAGCCCAGGTCCGCCCGCGACGCCAGCATCATTGCGCGGTCGTTGCCCTTTGGTCGCGGTGTCGACCCGGACAAGGCCTTTACCGGGCTGTTCGTGTTCGACTTTGACGCCGAGGGCAGGATACTGAGCCACACGATCGAGCAAGCGCAGGCGGGCGGCGATTGGGAGGGCGGCGTCGGCGCAAAGATCATGAACCTGACAGACTGGCTTCTCGGCGGCTGCAAGAACCCCAACGACACACCTATACCCATGTTTGAGCGTCTACGAAGGCGACGGTCCATCTAAACCCTCGCCCGTCGAGGGAAGTGAGAAAAAGAGTAACAGTGGCGCTCCGGGCTGTATTTGTAAAAAAGGGAAAAGGATTCAAGAACAAGGGGGAGAGTAATGACTCCATACGAGAGGCGTTTCCGGTACAATCTCCATTGATGGCATGACCAGCTGTTTCGGATTGAGTCTCTGAGCATCTCGAGTCCGGGGGGGTATAAGAGACCGTGTACAACAGTGAGCCACACAAGACTCCACACATATTGACTATTCGCAGCCTTTGTATATTACCACCTGCAGCAGCTCCTATTAATAGAGAATCGACTGTATGAGACAAGCAATGCATATCTGCCATGTGGTCCCCCACTGCATAACTTGGAAGATTGTTACAAAACTCGTCAGGAGTGTTATCGAATACCCAACGATGGACTCCATGTTTGGTTTGAGAGCATATGACTTGAGTTTGTCTGGTAGGACAACGTAGCTTCTCAGTCATGGGTCGCAACCTTAATCCATCAATGTGTTTGCTCGTGTGATGTTATGCAGCATTAGGTTTGATGCCAACATTACATTGATAAGTGTTATTTATCGTACTGACATTCTGTCTCTATGAGAGGACAAGTCATGGTCTCAGTCATGTTGAACCTCACGGCCTCCCTAGAACTTGCACAGGGGGGAAGGTTATACTTAAAAACTCAACCATTGTCGATCTAAAAGATATAGATTCTCTATGTGTTTGTTACGAGGCCCTCTCACTTGCCAGCATTTTCCTCGCTTGTTCCAAGTTGCATCCCCATCACCCAGCATTTGCTGGCAGCCTCGAGCCTGGACTCAACACACATCCAAACCACTCGTAGTTATATAAACTACAATTGGTCAATGAATGCAAACACTAACCAAAAATACGATATCCTAGCTTTTGTCGGTTCATCTATTCATGCATGCTAACTATGCGCGCCGAACCACTAGTCTTGATATTCCCAATTCCATTCCCATAGAACCGACTCCTCTATAGCAGAGCCGTTCCTCTTTCCCATCCGCAGTCAAAGGGGCATTTCACAATATTCTGCCCAATGAACCGCTCCTCCTCCTCCTCCACAGCTAGCAAATTTTTTCCTAGCAAACGTGTGGCGGCCTCCCTTTCTAAAACACAATATCGCCGAGATTCTCCCCTTCAAAACCATGCCTGGCCAGCTTCTTGAGCCGCACCTTCTCCCTCGCCTTGTCCGCCGCCTTCTTTTCCTCAGCTAGCTTCTTGACCACCTCGAGCTCCGCGCGCTGGAACCCAGGTGGGGGGTCGTCGTCCTTGTCGAGGTCGATCTCACCGAGAAGGAGCACGTTTTCGCCGCGCACGAGGAAGATGCCGTGCGTTATGTCGGCGTAGAGACCCGCCGGTTGGTCGCTGCCTGCCGACTCGGGGAGAGGCGCAAAGATGCGCTCGACCGTGGATTGGAGGACGAGGTTGGCTGGTTGCATGTCAGAAAACCGTGTCCTCGCAAGTTTCCCCCTCCAAGTTCATGAGATCCAGAAAGGGACGAGGAAACCCACCAAACTGATCCCAACTTCTTAGCACCCCAATGAGTTTTCTCCCGTCGCGCAAAGCGACCATGAGCTTCTCTGCAGTTTCACCAGCCGTCAGCACTCGATCCTCCCTTGTCTGTCTCCCCCTTGTTGCTCAAGTCCATCCCCCCTTCAGGACAGCAAGCAAGAACCAACTATCATCATGGCGAGATCGTACTGTCTGTGAGGTCCAGCAGCTGCGCAGCAGTGGTGAACATCTGCGGCGGCAGCTGGGGCAGCGGTTGCGGAGCGCCGCCGCGTCCCTGCGGAGGGGCATCGGAGATAGACAGGTTCTCCATTATATCATGGGTCTAGGGGGTTCGTTCGTGGGGGTTTTCGATTGTTCCGGTGCTTTATAAATCCATGGACTTTTCGTTCCTAGAGCTCATGACATACACATTGCGAAAAAGAGCTGCGTGGTTGTCTGAAATAACGGGTTGCTGGTCCGTGTCGTTGATGCTTCGACGTTAAGCAAAGGTGCGGCGAACCTGTTATCGATAAGAGCTATATCACGTGTATGGTCATGTGGTCGGCGTCACCATCAGCGAGATGCCTGTCGATGGTCTCATTTTGTGCCGAATGCGGGGCAGCTTGGAAAAGTCAATAGAGGGGCGAATAAGGAGTGAGGGGCATGTTTAACATGTTGGCGGGGCACGAATCTGCCAGGGAACAGAGGAAACAAGCATCCATGACAAGCCTTCGGCCGCAGGTTGCTAGCGGGTGAAGTTGCAGCAGTGACCTCGCCTGTGCGTCATCATTTTGATCAATAAATTCTTGTCAATTATATTACATTCATTGCTGATTATCTTTGTTGGGCTTCTTCTCAAGGGCATCAACACCATTTCAGTGATGCATCACAATGAGAGAAATCGCCACGTCTATTTTTTTTCTGCAAACTCAACTCTACCGCAACAGGCGAGTGAGTCAATGGGGCTTCTCTTTCTAGCCGGATGGATATCTGGTGCACCGTTGCCTTTGCCTTTCCCCTCCCGTGTTTGGTTTGTCCTGGGAGACCCCGTTCAAAGAAGAAAAAAAGTAAGAAATCCAAGACCAGCCAACCAACCCCTTGTTGTTTTTTTCTCCCGGACCTCGTCAAGAGTTGAAGCAAAAAAGTGTCCCTCTCGTCTTGATGTATGCACCGTAATATGCCGCTAAGGTATACCGTCCTGCCTGAATTCTTGGTTGTGTAAAAAAGACTCTATCATAATCCACCGAACGCCTTTGGATGGATGCACGTTGTATCATCTCTGTAAAACAGAGAGCAAAGAAAAGAGGAGATTGGAGGATGAAAACTCATGTCAAGAGGCTGGGTTTAAGAGCCTTTGGTCGACACATGTTCTTCCCTCTCATGATGCTGAGTTGGCGGAGAAGCCTGGTACCTTTTCAGAACCGGCTGACTCACTTCTAGCCATTCGTGCAACAAGCGCCGTGGTAGGTTCCAGCGTGAGCTTTGCATAAAGTGGCAAGCTGTCGACGATGGTGGTCAATCGCCTGTAGAGACCAGAGCTGATCGTGAGAGGGGGTGCCGTGAGGCTATACCCGGCTCATGGTAGACCGCTCCAAAGCCTCCTGCAGCTCTGGCCTTGTCGACAAGGCTTCCCAGGCCTGGGCAAAGGAGAACCACTGGCGTTCGCGCTTGTGGCTCTCGGGCCAGTCGTCGTACTCGCCAGTGACGACGCCCTCGAAGAAGTGGTATCTTGACCGGTCTTTTGACGACTTGGGCGCGCGCTTCTCCTCGATGTCGCCGAGGTCGTAGCTGATCTGGACGGTAATGCCGGCCTCTTCCCAAGCCTCTCGCTCGGCAGCCTCTTGGCATGTCTCGTCCGATTCCCAGCCGCCTTTGGGCAAAACCCAACCTTTTCGCCGGGTGGACTGGATCAACAGCACGTAGTTCTGATCGGGTGTGAGAGGCACGATGCCAGCGACGAGACGTTCACCCTTGGTGTTGTAACCTGCAAAGTGAAATATGTCAGCGAATCCGAGCTTGTTGAGCTAAACGTGGGGTATGGCCATGGGATTGTGGTCAATGACATTGGCCGCAGTCGCAGGAACAAATTGAGTGCCAGCGACGGCGAATTGGGGCTGGGGGATTGGTGGCGCAAGAAGCGAGTTGAAGATGCAGGCTTGGGAAATTACGAGAGCGAAAAAAAAGTGAGTGTGCTCAAGTGCAAAGAGTATGTAGGATCGCGCAGTTCGCAAAGACTCACGTTGCTTGCTTCTGCCCACTCGGGACTCCATTGACCGGCCACCAGCGCCCGAGTCGCCAGAGGCAGAACTCGACATGTTAGTGGTGTGTCGTGGACGGGGTTTGGGGGAGGATTTCGGAGGGTTTCTGGTCGGACAAGTTCGAGAACACAAAGGCTCGCAGGTCTCGGAGGGCGATGAGGCAGACGACGGAAGCTGGCAGATCCACGGAGGGAGCGGAGCGGAACGGATGTTCACGTTCACCCCTGGGTCGAGAGAGAACCTGCGACTGGCGGGCGGGCTGCTTTCAAAGCACCTTGCGATGCATCATTGTCGACAGAGAAAGTTGTAAGGGTTCAGGGGGTAGGAGGTCGAGGGAGGAGAGCAAAGACAAAAGGTCGTTTGCCCGCGCCAGAAGGAGCTGGGTGCTTGAGGGTTTTGGTCGGGGAGAGCCCAGGCGCTCCAGAGAGCTGGGCTGGCGATGTGATATACTGCGAGATGATGGAGGTGTGGGCGCGCGCACGCGCAAAAACGTCCCAAGTCTAGCTCGAGGGGGGCCAGCGGACGACTCGGCGGATCTGTCTCTGTCTGTCTGTGTCTGGCACAGGGCAACAGAGAGAAAGAGGGATGGGGCCGGGGGCGTGTAGGTACCGGGCTTGCTTGGGGCGCTGGGCGGACGTCCGACCCTGCCTGCGAACAGAGAGGGCGTGGAGGCTAGAACCAGCAGCAAGAGCTGGAGGCAAAGGAGGCGTCAGAAAAAAAAAAGCTGGACCCTCTGCAGTGGACGACGGAGTATGCGTAGTGGCCGTCGACGGTACCCCTTGTAAGCTCGCCAGTTAGCACAGGGCAGGTCGGTAGCTTCTGCTGCGCAGATGGATGGAGCTTTTGTAGGGCGAGGTGGTACCCCGGGGGCAGTGAGTCGCTGGTACTGTACGGTGTGGAACCGAGGGCTTTCGCTGGGTCAACCGATGCAGGCAAACTCTGATGCGACAAGTTGCCTTTTTTGTTGGTGGATTTTGTGCTGGCTGACTGAAAGCTGACGGTGATGGAGGAGAGGAGATGAGGCTTGTTGGTGCGAGTAATGAATGTCCTAGGCCAGGCCAGAAATTTGGTATGGGGAGAGATCCAATGCTGCTAGGCAGGGACAGAGGCTAAATTTACGGCGCGCAGGAACTCTATCGGGTGGTGTTCCGGAGTTATCGGCGAGAGTACTCCGCTGGTAAATTCACCGGAAGCGAGGTCGGAGGCGAGATCTTTCGAGAAGAAGCTCGACTAGTTACAAGATGGATATAGATGGACGCCAAAAAACGAGGCCTGTCGCGCAGGTACTGGAGTTGCGAAGTGCAGGGTAGGCGCCTCGCCAAACAATCCGAGGATCCTGGTAGGTGCTGTAGCGACCGGAACCTTGTAAAGTCCAATGCTAAGAGCTCAGCACGTGGCTCAATAGAGTCTGTTCGTCAAGGTGACGCTTGTAAAAAACAAAAGTCAATGATGAGGACAGCTGGGATAAAGGTAAAAGGAGGGCCAATGGCAGGGAGCTGAAGTATAAGAAGAGAGATAAACGAGAGCAAATGTGAGGTAATAAAGGTGCTTTGGCAATAGACATCCAGCCGTTACATGTCTCGTGCCGTCCAACTCTCAGACCAGAACTGAGATGCCGGCGGTGACAGCCAGTTGGCTTTATACTTGAGCTAATCTGGTAGCTCGCCCGTGGTCGATGGAACATGGATAGGCTGGCCAGCATTTGTCCCCGTAAAAAAGCTTCATTCTCTGCGAGAGCCAGACTGCAAGGCAAGCCAGGGACAACCCAGGATGTACCACGGTGCTATACTATACCTTCTCAGTAGGGCAATGGGCGTGGAGGGGGATGGATGTGGCAGACAAGCATGGGATGCACATGGGGGGTAATGCGATGGGGAGAGTGCTATCATTGGAGATTTTTTTTCTGTCTGTCTTTTTGCCCTGGTGAGGCCACGCCCCCCTTTTCTTCCTATCAGAGACGCCCTGGCGAGACTAACAGAGGAGATGGAAGATGCAAGATGGTTGAAAGGAGTAGGAGGGTGCATGCAGGGAATCTCTGACCCAGGCTTCTACGTACGAAAAGTGCAGGCACAAGACCAGCAGGAGACCGACTTGCGAGCCAAAAGGTGCCAAAAAACAAATCCCCTATTTCCCGTCACTGGCACCTCAGTCAAGCGAGTTCTGGCCTAGGCTCTCCCTGGAAATGGAAACAGTCTATCGCTGGGCCCGTCGTCTCCGCTCGTCCCGCCCAGAACCCACGGCCTGGGGCTTGGGAGGATGGAGAACGAGGGCCGAGTTGTGCCATGACCATGACGGAGCGTGCGTTGCGTGGTGCCACTAAGAACAGAATGAGAAAGGAAGCTCGCCTCAGGCTGCCGTCACTGTAAGAGTGTGGCATGTGCAGCGGCAGCACGTCAATGTGAGCGCAGCGATCTACCCCGTAGGCATTGAGCGTGGCTGACGGGCTCCTGTGACTGTCTCATAAGCTCTCAAAGCATCTTGTATCATGGGTGCTCATGAATCGTGACGGAAAAGGCTTAGAAACTGACAACTGAAAGAGGGTGAAGAAATAATAGCGTCAGCGTCCATAACTCGTCGTGCAACAATACGCCCAAAAGGGAAGCGGGCATGCATCACGGCCATGCACCCTAACAAGCCCGGTCGACCATCAGCCAGGCCCTTGGAGCAGCAAAAAAAGTCTTGGATCTGGGTCGGGTCCCTTTGCAACCACGTCTCGAGTCGGTATATCAGCACGCGGACGCAGGCTCTGCTCTCGCTCGCAGGGCGTGGGGTACCCATGGCGCTGGCATCAGAGGGAGGGGGGGAAGAGGGACTGGGGGGGCTTGCGGCGTCTCGCTCGCGGCGACTCCAAGCTTGGCCTCTTCTCGATTCACATGTTGCCAATGATAGGTTCATCGTCGCCCACGGCCAGCTTCTGCGCTGTACCACCTTACCCTGACGTACGATGCACCTAAGTAAGGTGGGAGGAGGGGCAGAAGGGCCGGCGCTTGTACTGCATTGCTCCGTACACAGGAGTACAGCTACAAGCATGTCGTCGTTGATGCGAGCCTTCTGCCTCGTTCTCCTGGCCCCCGTGGCTGAAGGACGCGTTTTCCAGTACAGGCGAAGTTGTCACTCGGAGTCGTCATGTTCCAATTGGGGTTCTGCGCATCTATCGTCGACGTCCGATGACGGCCTTGTAAGTCAACATGCCCGGTCTTGTTTGCCTTTCATCTCGCCCAGGACGTCATATCGTTCAAGTCGTTAATTGGCAGGTGGTGTGCATTTATGCTTGGCATTGCATGTCCAGGCCTATTCCGCCGGCCATCTTCCGTCGGTTCTCTTCAACAATAAAAAGTCTCTGATTATGCCAATCACTTCATGCCGGTAATTTCATAGCGTGTCTAGTTCCGCAGTCCCCAAGGTCCACTAATACCGGATGCTAAGGCCCGAGGAAAAGAAACGAAAGGATGGGAAAAAGCCCGCACGTCGGACGATAGAGGGAATGGGTGCCGTGACTCTTGGCCTCTGGCGGAACAAGACACAGACAGAAGCATTCGAAACCTGCAGAGAGATGGAGCCTCTCCCACAGGAGGCACAAGGAAGGCAAGGCAAGCAAGTCATTGTCGGTTGTTGTCATGGCCCTGGAACCGTCCACTTTTGGAGACTAGGCCGGTAGGTTCTTTGCTTTTCCTCTCATTCGTCGCAGCCGAGAGCTGCAGCATGCAAGGAATAGAGGAAACAGGCCGTCGTCGACGTTTGGGGATTGGCCACCATCGGCCAGGGCGATCGTGTTTCCTGCGTCTTCTCCAATCTCATCTCATTTTCCCGGCCCTGGGCATGTACCTCTGTCCCCTCCATCAGCATGACATGAGATGGGAAATCGACCAGTTGGTGACACAACGGCTCAGCCTTGCCGTGCGTTTGGGTGTGAGTGTGTGTTGGGAGTCGGGTCATGTTCCTACTGGACGCGGTGTCTGGCCCTTCACCGTAAAAGCAAGCCCACCTTACCTCTATGCTATGGGAGAGAAAGAAAGAAGCAAAAAATGGGCAGAAACCAATCTGTCAACCCCCCTGCAAGATACTTTTCTGTACATATTTCGGGAACTTCAGCGGTCGGATCCGTTGGGCTGGACCCTGGAGTAGCACCCTTTGTCCTCCACTCTATCGGAGAAGGCCTGGCAGGGGCTCTAAGACATGGACACATGTATGTGCAGGCGTCCAAGTGAAAGAAAATCATGACACGCCTTGGAAGGAGCTGCGTAGAAGGAGTATTCTGTATCAGATATATTGAGGCTCTTTATGTTTGTTTGATACAGTTATGGTCCTGTTATCAAAGACACTTGCTAAGGTGGAAAATCACCCGGCAGTGAAGGATGGAGCCGGTGTAGGTATCACCCCGCAGTTGGAAGGAGCTGGCTGGCAGCACCCGTCGTTCGCAGTTGCCTCGCCTGAGGTGCTGAGCCGTTTGTTGATCTTCAAACGTCGTGCGTCTCCAGCTCCAACCCCCAATCTCCATCTTCTCCATCTCCCTTCCTCAAAGCTCGTCCAAAAACCCATCAGGCGCCCACTTCTCATCTTCCGACTTTTCCTCACCGGTCACAGTCTGACAGACAGACAGACTTCTGCAGTTCCAACCTCTTGCCAGCCGGACGTGCTCGTGCCTTTCATCGGAACCTAGATCCTGGGTCGATCCGCGCAGTTTGCCTCGCCTGCCTCAGAAGCTCCCCCATCTCTCAAATCACGCCCTTGTCCTGTGTGTCTTTTGGGTTGCTGAACCCCTGCTCGGCTGCTCCCCCTGGTCGCTCAGATCGAAGCCGGCTCGCAACTACTGGTCAAGCTAGACTGCCTGTCGCACACGATCACCGTCGGTCGACCAACGTTGGGTCGTCATCATCCCGTGTGCAGCCAGCCAGCAAGCAAGCAACCAGTTCGGTTAACCTTCTTCCGCCAGCCAGCCAGACACACACAACATCCCACGCTCACGCACACACTGTTTCCCCTTGTTTCAAGAGGGGAATTGGCGGGCACGCGATCGCTTCTTTGCTCAACAAGCACAAACTCACACGCCCCCTCCATCCAAGCAAGGCTCGCCCGGGAATCCGCCCCTCCACCCACGAGCCATCCCGCCGGACGCAGGCGGTACCTCACGCACCGACTTGCCCGTCCTGGGTAGCCTCCCTCGTGGGTGACGTCCTCATCTCCAACTCGTCGTGGTCCGTGAGATCCATACCTACAGCACATACATAGACCCGGCGCCCCTCTTCGGTCGACGGACGGCTCCAGGTGGTTCCGTCTCGGGCAATCCATCGCCAGAGCATCTCTCCCTGGCTGGGTGCTTTTTCAGCTACGCGGCTCCAGTGGTGCTGCCGGTGCTGCCTCGAGGCCCACGATGGAACCCAGTGGCATGCGCATCCCTGAAGATGCGTCGTTGCGGTACGAGTATATCTCGCCAATTGGTGAGTGCTTATTCCCTTGTTCTGCTCCAACCGTTTGCGCGCGTGGTGCAATGCCGGCTTGTCGTTGGTTGCCGGCGCCTGCGCTTGAGCTCCGCCGCGGCCGTTCCCCGTGGCGCCCCCGTTTTCCCCGTCCGGGCCAAGTCGCTCACGTTGCTCCATTTCCATTTCACTTGCTTGCACACTTACAGCACATCCACTTCAATTTCCATGCCCAATTTAGGCTGGCTACGGCTTCGACTTGCCTCGGCCTTGAACTGTCTGGTCTGTCGACCAGAAGGAATTCCACGTCCCACAGTTTCCGTGATCCAATCTCAATGCTTGCGGGCCAATATCCGGACATCAACGTCAATGGCTCTTTGGCTTGTACACACCCGCCCACAATTACTCTCAACAAGTTGTTGATGCTGCTGCTGCTGCCTTTCATGTGGCCATGGGTCTGCCGGCTTGTTTGTTCGCCAATCCCAGCATCCGTATTCGTACGGTCATCATCTTTTGCTGGAACGTGTGACAAGACTATTGCTGGCACCAGTGCCTTCTCCAGCTATTGCATCACCCGCATACTCGCGCATGATACGCCTCGAGCCTCTGCCTGGGCAGCCTGTCAATGTCATGACACAACTCAATGCTATGCCGTGATCCTCTGACTACCATGGACAAGGCTTCAGGTCGACAGTCGGATATCGGAATCTTTCTCAGATCGGGCCGTCGCGGGGTCTGTTCAAGGGCCAGGAGTCTTGTACATGGCCAATGCCCCGAGGCCATTTCCATTCACACCCATCATATTCCTGTCTATTATTTGGCTGTACCTTTCCCCGTGACGATTCCTGCCTCTTACACGCATCTCATGTCCTTCTCGGCCCCCACGCTCGGTGTTCTACACTTGACACCTCACAAAGTCTCAGTTTCTACCACTCATCCCCCACGCAATTGTCATTCGTACCTCCTTCTTGACCGAATGCTGACCGACGATTAGCCTACTCCAAGTCATCAAGATGCGGCTACTGTGGAAAGCGTGGCAACAGTCAGTCAAAACGTGAACCCCGCCCCTGCACCTCCCCATTTCCTGCTTCCCCGAACGCCTCAACACCTGCTCCACTGACGGCACGAGACTCTAGTTCCCGCATAGTCGTATCATGGGGGAGAGACTCTACACGTGCCAAGTCAATATTCCCTTCCACTCTTTGTCATACTCCTTCCACACCAGGCACCGAGGGACAGGGCGAGGCTAACTAGTACGTGGGATGGTAGGCTACTCTTACTACGCCTCTGCATCATCACTGAGCCCCGGGTTCTACCAGACGCTTCTTGGTAGGTGCTGGAGGCGTTCCGGTACGCTCATGTATCGACCTGATCAGCGTCGGTCATGTTGTCCTCACTACACCATCCGCCTCGACTCTAGCCAGTTCAAGCCATCCAGGGACCAGCGACAGACCATCAACCGCTTCAACAGGTACGTCATGGGCGAGACCTATACGAAGGAGGTTGCTCGTCTTCACCCAAAGTCGCGTGACCAGGCAAAGAAGCGAGATAATCACTTTGACCTGATTGAGCGGATTCACGAGGCCGAGGATGCTCAGCTGCTCAAGCCCCCTGAGGCTGCACACAAGCTTGTCGTGACTCTGGAGCCAGATGATTTCACGGAAGAAAAGTTTGCAGTCTATGAGAACTACCAGAGGGTGGTACACAAGGAGGCACCGAGCCAGATAACTGCGGGCGGGTTCAAACGCTTCTTGTGCAGCTCGCCCCTGAGACGGGAGGCAATGGTGGATTCGAACGGTAAAGAGCGCCGCCTGGGGTCTTATCATCATTGCTACAGGTTGGATGGTAAGCTCGTGGCGATTGGTGTACTTGATCTCTTGCCTGAGTGTGTGAGCTCAGTCTACTTCCTCTACCATGAGAGTATTCACAAGTGGGCGCCGGGGAAGCTCGGTGCACTCTACGAGATTGCCTTGTCCATCGAGGAGGGTTATGGATGGTGGTACCCAGGCTTCTACATCCACAGCTGTCCCAAGATGCGGTACAAGATTGACTATTCGCCGCAGTTTATTCTTGACCCAAACTCACTCACCTGGGATCCTCTGGATCGAAAGATGCTGGATCTCTTGGACAAGAAGCCGTTTGTCAGCCTGTCCCTGGAGAAGCAGAGGGAGTCTGACGGCAATGGTAATGGTCCATCGAGCACTGATGAGGATGTGGAGATGAGCAACAAGCCTGATGCAGAATCGGACGGCTCGAAGTCTGGAGATGATGAAGATGATTGGCTCTTCAATGTCAACATGCCGGGCATTCCCCCTCTCTCTTCGGTGGCCGACTGGGATCTGGACAACATCGCGTTGAAGATCAAGTCTGATGGACCATTGTATAAGACGTCAAATCTTGTCATTTGGGACAAAAGGGGCGTGGAGGATTATCCGGGATTGAAGGCTGGAGTCGCAGAGCTTGTTGCAGCCATTGGGCCAGATCTCATAGACCGAATTTGTTTGGATTTCATGCCGCGAGGAGGATAGGATTCAATGAGGGACGAGGGCAACTTGTGTGATTCTATAGAGAATTGATGATGATGCCGGTGAAATATGAAGCAAAAAGGATAAGTATCACGCTGAAATATCCTGTAAATACTTGTGAGTTGTGAGATGTAAGTTGACGGGGTTGAGTTGGAGGCTCCATCAAACACCCCGCAATCTGCAACCCACCCACCACCACACCTAGCTTTTTCCTTTATCTTATCACTCACCTCGGTGAAGGACCAACCTTTTTCAAACATCAAAAATCATCGAGTGATTGAGACCCAGCTTGCGACACAGCATTTCCGCGTCGCGCCCCATAGAGAACTAGCATTGCTACCTCTTATAAGCTTGAGAAGAACACACCGGTCACATCAGCTGCTGAGCGCCCGCCACCATCACAATGGCGACGCAGCAAAGCCTCTTCTCGCCTGCTGAGCTCGCCTACCTCCACCGCACCCTCTCACTCCGACCACCCATCCGGCCCGATGGCCGCACGCCGACGCAGTTTCGCCCCCTGACGGCTGAGACCGGAGTTCTCCCTGGCACAAACGGCAGCGCGCGAGTCCACTTTGCTGACGGCACCGAGGCCATCGTGGGAGTCAAGGCTGAGATTGAAAAGACGGCTGGCGGGGAGGAGGACCAGGGCGAAGAGGATAGAACGAGGGGTGACTGGCTCGAGCTGGCGGTGGAGATTCCCGGACAGAGGGATGACGATGCCTCGACGGTGTTTTTGGCTGAGATGCTGAGGGAGGCGCTCTTGGCTGACAAGGAGTTTGCCAAGAAGTTGAGGATTAACAGGCGGTTTCACTGGAGGCTATATCTCGACGTATGTGTGGCATCTACGGACTACTCTTCCTCTCGCACAAGACTGATGCTGACTAAATTCACAGGTTCTGCTAATATCACCTCCGCTGTCATACCCTCTCCCCCTTCTCTCACTCACAACCCACCTCGCCCTCCTGGCAACGCGTCTCCCGCGCCTCAAGTCCGAGGGTGACGAAGACCCCATGTTTGACGACGATTGGGAAGCTTCGACGTTCCTATACCCGCGCGAGGGCGCTGGCGCAGCTGGTTCACGACCCCCAATTACTCTGCTGGTCGTTGGGGTCGGCGACAACACCATTTTCGACCCAGCCAAGGAGGAGCTTGCTGTCGCGGAGACGGCGCTTGCGGTTTCTGTAGCCGAGGTGCGCCGCGTCAAGACGGAGGGCGACATGGAAGTCGATTCTACGGGCCGCCAGCTTAGGTTGCTGTCTATCCGGACTGTTGATCCACCTTCGAGACTTACACCACCTGGTGTGCCGCATACCACGAATGCCAACGGGGCAAAGCAGCCGAGTGATGCACAGAGTATCGAGGGAGTATGGAAGGCGCCTCTGGGGGGAACCAAGTTTGGTGTCATGGATGGTATAATACAGGCTGTGTTGGAGAAGGGCGGTGTTGCGGATGAGGTGCTGGATGGCTTGGAGGGTGTTGAGCTGACATGACGGAGCATCTATGATTTGATCACTGTGGCATAGAATACTACAAGATGTAAAAGGCCGGATATCCGATGTAATCATACAATCTGCGACTTGGAAGGCGTGGGGCTCATTATGCTACAGCTATTGTACAGGCAGATGTGGGTTTTTGGTTGTCATTTTTATACATTTCAAAAGATGCCAAACCACTTCTTCTTGGCCTCCTCCGGCTTCTTCTCCTCCTCGGTCTTCTGCGGGGGCTCCCGTCCCATGGCGGCGGCCTCGAGCTCGTCCTCGGACTTTTCCTCTCCCTTGCCGAACACGATGGACACGGGGTCCTTGGTCTCGATGCCGTGCATCTTCATAAAGTAGCGGCGCTTGGCGACGTCGTCCAGGTGGCGGGTGCGGTGCTCGACGGCCTTCTCGGCCTTGTCCTTCTCGTGCAGCAGGATGACGTTCTTCCAGGCGACGAAGAAGTGGATGGGGTGCGTCCAGAGATCCGAGATGGGGGGCACGAGGTCCTTGTAGGGCGAGTTGTAGGCGTAGTTCATGAAGAAGGTGAAGACGCCGAGGGCGAGGAGGGTGCCCTGTGAGGGGTTAGTATCGATGGTGTGATTTGCTCGTTGCTGCCGATTGAGAGCAATTGAGCTGTGAGTTTAACGCACCATGGTGATGAAAGTGTGCAGAAGCCTGCTGTGCCAAAAGAAGTGTGCCCAGGTCCCCTCGGGAGCCATCATGCCCGGGTAGTTCTTGGTGTTCTGCGCGGCGATCTCGGCGGCGGTGAGGTCGGGCCCGTAGTGCTTGGGAACATGGTTCCTCTTTGCTCGGGAGCCGTGGGAGGGTGGATTGAAGCGGGCGGGCTTCTCGAGGACGATGGGCTTTTCTGTCGAGGAGCTGGCGAAGCGGATTCGGATGCTGTTCTGGGAGAGCGGGATGCTG
>SSHR01000697.1:0-15648 GCA_006518225.1 Fusarium neocosmosporiellum | reverse complement strand
CTGTCCACTTCTCCCGTTTTGCCCAAACCTCCTGGACGTCGACAGATTCGATTCCACGCCCGCGACCCTGACCGAAATTACCACCTGCAACCTCTTGACCGACTGCCCTGTATCGCGGGCATCTTGACGAACGGTACGTACGCCTTGCTTCCCCTGCCTCCACTGCCTGGTCCTTGTCTTGTTCTCTCTGTCCCGCCGTGTCCCTGTCGTTCTTATCCTCGTTCGGTTGGCCGCCTGTCACATCTCGGTCCTGTCTCCAGACGGAGCCTCTTCCCCCGCGACCAGCAACCGCCACGGCCCCTTCCGTTCGCCTCCCTGAGTCCTCGTGTCTCTCGACTACGCCTCTTGTCCTTTTACGCTTCCGTTCCGTCATCATCTCTCTGCTCTCGCCAACCCTGGCTCTCTGTCCCCATCTAGACCCATCTTGAGCGGTGACCTCCCTGGTCTCACCGGATCGCCCTCACGATCTCCAGCGCAACGTCTGTTAGGCTCACCCGTTCCCTTGGCTCCCATCCCTTCCTTGGCTCCCGTCTTGAGGGCAGCTGTCATTTTGCTCGTTCCTATTTGGTCAGCTACTCGCGCAGTGCTACCCTTCATCCCCGCGATTCTCTTTTCCTTGTCTTCTGCCAGATCCATCATCTCATGTTTTGCTGCTTGCGCCATCTACTCGCCAACCAACATGGCTGATTCCTCAGAACTAACAGTCCGGCAGGATCCTCTCGCCGTCGACGACTTTTCCCACTTTTCCGAATCCGACTCCGATGACGGACGCCCACCGCCGACCACTCGATACACTCCCGATCTGCTCTCAGGCGTCTATCGAGGCATTCGCAAGCTACCCTCAGTCAAGCTCTCTCGCAGCCCCTCCCGCCTCAACCTAAAGAGTTCCTCGTCGAGTTTACACTCTGCGAGTTCGTCCACCTCGAGCGTTCAGAAACCATCCGAGAGTTCGGCCATCCAGCATGTTCGAAATCTGAACCTACAATACAGTCTTGCGAAGCCTTTACCCCGACCACCTCCCCGTCGAGATTCTACGTCGCCACTAGAATCCAACTCTCCCACCAACCTACCGAGCGTCCCTGAGGGCCAGGTCACGCCAAACTATCCTGATAGATCGCTGGCGCAGTCGCCAGTACCACCGCCACCACCAAAAGAACCCAGCACTATGGACAGCCGGACGAGCACCATGGACTCGAACTCTTCGGCGCCACCGCCGCACATGTACGGCGCTCACGAGGCCAGCAACAGCATGAGCAGCGTGTCGAGCTCTGCCAGATATGAGGGGCCCCAAGATCCCAACAATAATCTCAAGCCAGGGGCCACCGGGGCGGCTTCTGCTGGACCATCACCAAATGTGACACAGGGTCGTTCGAACCCGGTTGGAGGACCGTCACAAGGTCCTTCCACACACCTCTCCGGCCTCATGTGCAATGTTCACCGGACGACGGGTCGTGAGCCCCATGCGCTAGTGGGAGCTACAACCACAATCTTGGGCGACAAGCTCTATGTTTTTGGAGGAAGGATTCTGTCTAGGAGCCGACCCGCCCCCTTAACATCGGACATGTACGAACTGGATCTTATTAGGCGACACTGGACGAAACTGGAAACGACAGGCGATGTTCCGCCTCCTCGATACTTTCACTCCATGTGTGCACTTGGAGACACCAAGATGGTCTGCTATGGAGGCATGTCGCCTGCCCCTAACCAACCCCCTGGCGGCGATCAGCCTGAAATCACCGTTATGTCCGATATTTACATTTACGACGTCACGACCAAAGTGTGGACATTCATTCCGACCCAGGACCCCCCTCAAGGCCGGTACGCTCACTGTGCCTGTATACTCCCTTCATCCGCCACATTTTCCTCACATCGCGCTCCTCTGTCCGCCCTTCAGCATAATCCTTCGTCCGGAAATCCCAACGAGGGTCGCATTGGTATCAACATTGACGGCACGGGAGGTGCTGAGATGGTGATTGTGGGTGGACAAGACGGCAGGAACAACTATATCGAGCAGATCAGCGTATTCAACCTACGAAGCTTGAAATGGACATCTACACAGCCTCTGGATAGGAGTTGGGGCGCATACAGAAGTGTGACGGCTCCATTGCCCCCTGCGGTGGCAGCCAAACTCGGTCGACGACACTCGAATGGAGTTCAACGCATAGAAGGAGGAATTAGCCAGGAGGCCCGAGAACCAGGATCTTCGATGCTCATTTACTGCAACTACAACTTTTTGGATGTGAAGCTGGAGCTGCAGATTCGCGCGCCAGACGGAACTCTGACAGAGAGGCCCATGTCGGGGACATACTCACCTCCCGGATTGCGATTCCCGAACGGCGGAGTTATCGATACTCACTTTGTGGTCAGCGGGACGTACCTCACCTCGTCTCGGCAGGAGTATGCTCTCTGGGCCCTGGATCTCCGGACGCTCACATGGAGCCGGATCGATGCTGGAGGAAGTGTGTTTAGCCAGGGCAGCTGGAATCGCGGAGTGCTCTGGAACCGACGAAACACGTTTGTGATTCTGGGCAACCGGAAGAGAAGCCTCGTCGACGACTATAATCACCGACGAATCAACTTTTCCAACGTGTGCATGGTTGAGCTGGAGGCTTTTGGCTTCTACGATAACCCACGCAAGACGAGTCCTCTGTCCGGTTTCATCTCTGCCAGCAGTCCTTATGCAGGGCCTGGCCTCAGTCTCGCGCGCAAAGCTGGGTACACGGCCGGTGGAAGACACCACTCGAGGGCAAGCGAAGAACTTGGTGAAAAGGCATTTACTCTACGAGAGCTGTCAGATATGGACATTCTTTGCATCGGGGGCGAGCGGATCCCTGTCAACTCCAGGATTGTGGGACGACGATGGGGACCCTACTTTGTACAGCTTCTGAGAGAGGGCACGGCAACTCAGGATGGAAGTGATGCCATGACTCTCCGGTCTGGTCTGGCGAGCAATCCCCTACGAGCATCAGCCATCACCATCACGCCGAGTTCGAGGACGGCCGAGAGCTCCGGATCCATGAGTAGCACCATTGGATCATCATTGGGCTCTACTGGCATCCCAGCAAGCACGGCGCCTTCAAGCATCTCGGCTGGGGCCATGGGCCACGAGGCCAATCCAACCAACATCAATGCCGCGCCGACGCCTCACTCACTACCACCAAACTCACGACCGCGATGTCTTTACCTGCCACACACCTATCTCACGATCCAGGCCCTCCTTCACTTCCTCTACACGAGCTCCCTACCCCCGCCATCTTCTCCTCTCTGCACACCACAGATTCTCTGCTCGCTCCTGCAAATTGCGCGACCTTATCGCATCGATGGACTTCTCGAAGCGGTCGTCGAGCGACTCCATGCTCTACTTGACAGCCGAAACGCAGCAGCCGTGTTCAATGCAACAGCAATGGCCGCCGGTGGAGGTCGTGGCATCGATGGATCGCTCAATCCCAACTTCTTTGTGGGAACTCTGGACCCTGTTGGCTCGCCTACTGCTACATCCGACTTTTCCTTGGGCCATGGAGCTAGCGACAGCTTTTCTTCAGATATCCAAGCACGAACCGAAGGCCTTAGTCTCAACACGAACGTGCAGCAGCCTAACCGTCCCCCAAGCGACGAACTATCAGCGACGACGAGTCAGAGCGGTTCAGAGTGGAGCTCCTCAGAGATTGGTGGCAGCGAGCGGGAGAACTTTGTGTGGAGTGGCGAGCTTAGTAGCGTGATTGGGCTGCAGAAGCGAGGATTGCGAGGCTTGATGGAGGGCAGAAGGATGAGGGAGCGGACAGGGACGACTGGTGCAAGCGGCATGGGACCGGGGTACTCTGGTGGCCCAAGCCAGCCTCGAGTTGGGTTGGGAATAGCAGGATCATGAGGCGGTTGCTGGTGGTGAAATTGGTATTGGATGGGCAGGCAAGCAACATTAGCGAGGGATAACCAAAATAAGTAAAACACTGGCATGGCATGTGTAACGAAACGAGTCACGGTCTATCTATGTAGAAGAAAGGAGGGGGAGGATGTCGAGTAGCAACGTACATGGAGCACTACATGCATGGCATGGATGGACATATCATAACATATAAGATATCACGCGCTAACTAGACTAATGGACCTTGACTTGGGGATAGTACATATAGAGAATGCATGTGCCGAGACTGGGGTGTTGAGGGTGAGATATTGTCTAGGTTGAAGTGATATAGGGATCCAAACTAGTGCCGATTCAAATAGATGTGATGGGTCAGAGTGACGGCCCAAGGGATGGAGTAAACAAGATGAAATGAGTATGCAGTATCATTATGGGTATCCTGGCGTGTAATAGAGACTACAACTTGACCTTGCCGCCCTCCATCTCTCTGAAATCCTTGTCTGTAAACGGCACGTAGCTACCCCCCTTGAACCAATACACCTCTCCCATGTCCTTTTCTGCAGGATTCACTCCCGCCTCACGGAGAGCATGCTTCTGCTGCTTGTTTGTGCCCGTGATCTGTCCGCCCCCCATCTCCGTGACGATTCTGAGAAATAGGGGACGCGCAAACTTGGGGAGCGAGTGTTGGACGTGGGATGCTAGGCTTTGCATTGTCTCTTGTGTGGGCTCTGAGGAGAGGTATACTGCTGCGCAGCCTGCTCGGCCGTCGTGGTGGGGGAGGGATACGCCGTAGACGTTGGCTTCTTTGATGTTGGGGTGCTGGCATACGATTTCGCTGACTTCAGCCGTGGACACGTTTTCGCCTTTCCAGCGGAACGTGTCGCCGATGCGGTCGTGAAAGTAGATGCGTCCGTCACTATCCCACCGGACAACGTCTCCGGTACGGAACCAAGCGTCGCCCTTGCTAAATACGTCTCGCAGCACCTTGGCTTCCGTGGCAGCCTTGTTACCGTAGTACCCCTGGAAGCGGGCATAGGGATCTTTGGAAGGTAGCTTGAAGAGCATCTCGCCTGGTTCGCCGCTGCGGACCTTGCAGCATCTCCCCGTCTTTGGGTTGCGCTTGGGCATGTCGGTGTCCCAGTCCACCTCGACGAGAGCCACTGAGAAGCTCATGACCATGTTGTATATCCAGCCATTCCGACCAATAGCCCCAGCCGTGAGGTCATTCTTGCTGAGGTTAAAGGTCCCAAACGTCCCCTCAGTAGCAGCATAAAACTCGCAAATCCCCTCAATGCCAAACCTCTCCTTGAACTCGTTCCAGATGTCTGGCCTCAAACCGTTGCCAAACGCCACGCGCACATTGTGCTTCCTGTCAAGGCACTCGCCGGTCTCGGGGTCGTACTGAGGAGGCGCAGCGAGGAGGTAGCGGAGTGTCTCGCCGACGTATTGTATGGATGTTGCGCCGGATTCGCGGACTTCCTTCCAGAAGAGCTTTGTGGAGAATTTGCGGCCGAGGGCTTGGGTGCTGCCGCCGAGGAGGGTTGCGCAGAAGGAGAGGATGGCTGCGGAGGAGTGGTAGAGAGGCATGGACTGTGAACCAGCGTTAGTATATCAAGATGAAGGCCTAGATGGAGGAGACTCACGGTATACATGATATCACCGGCTTCACGAGCCAGCAGCTTCTGCGCCATCGTACCCCCAACAATCAACTTTCCCCACGACACCACAGCAGCCTTGGGCATACCAGTCGTGCCAGATGTATAAATGAGGATAGCCATGTTGGACAGACTGCTCTCGGATCGTTCGGAGTCTGGCGCCCTCACAGCTTCCGTAGCTAAAAGCTGAGCTTCTACCTCTGGCGTGTACACGACGAAGCGCATCTCGCCCATGGCATCACGAACATCCTGTCCCACATTATCCGCGACGTTGGGGTCCACGATGCATAACTTGCTCGTTGCGGCCTGGAGACAGTGCACCAGCGACGCGCCAGACAGGTTATAGTTGAGAAACGCCGGTTTCGCACCGATGCTCCAAAGACCGAGCCACAGCACAGCAAACGTATCCGAATTCTGAAAGTCGACAGCAACAATGTCGTCCTTTTTCACGCCCTGCTCCTTCTTGAGCCAGTGCCCACACCTCAGCGCTCTGTCGTAGACTTCCCTGTAGGACAGCCTCTTGCCCTCAAAGATGATGAGCAGACGGTCGGCGGTCTTCGGGTTCTTGGCGATGGCCTCGACGAGGTAAAACAGGTTCAGACGGTCGGCCCATTCGCGGTAGTACATGCGCGACGCGCCGGCGAGGACGCAGCGGAGGAGGCAGAGGTCGTACCAGGTGGAGGAGCGGGCGTTGAAGTATGCGATGGTGCCAGCGACGGCAGGGGCCGCGAGGGCGAGGGGGACTGATGGTCAGCATTGGATGTGTGTATTAGGGCCTTGAGAGCTTACCAGGCATTGTAGAGGTTGTTGAGTGCGAATTGAGGCCTTCGGACCTGGCGGACCTGAAAGACGAGAAGAGAGCTCCGTGTTGTCGACGTGGGTCGATGGGGTGATGGCGATAAGGAGATGTCAGTGACGACACACTCTCCACAACGGGAAGACAAGGGGTCTTGGGACGTATTTATAGGGAGTTTTTGACGAGAAATCAAGAAGAGAGGCCCATATTGTCTGCGTCAATGTTTTACACGACCAACATTCGCGATGAAATTACCCGATTCGTACCGCCTTTGTCAGACCAAGTACGCAGCTTGCATGGTCCATCTGCGTCTCATGTCCTGCGGAGGTTGATGATGTCTCGGCTCCGAGACACGGACGTTGGGGGGATGCGCGTACGACATGTGAAGGGATTTAAACTGAGAAGGGCAAGAGTTGCGGGATGAGGAGAGATGGAGGATGAATGAAGATGATGATGATGATGATGACGAGTGTTTTTGCTAACGATGGGGAGAGAGATCTGGTTGATGGTAGGCTGCAGGTACGGCACGATAAGCGGCCATGCTATCCGTCTTAGAAGATGTCGATGTTGTGGATATGGATATTCGCTGTCTAGGCATATACAGATATCGATGCATGGGATACAGCTTGTCTCTCTTATAGTAATTCTGAGTAATAAACCTGGTCTATTAAAAAATTCACATAATCAACAATGACACAATTCCTCGTTGTATCCATCAACCCCAGAATCATGATAAACTTCATCCAACTCAACCATCTCCACATCGGTGCTTACAGGCACCGAACCACCGTCTCCATCACGTGACATGGCGATGTCGTGTTCCAAGCTCCCTTACCAAAAGGACAATCACGATAAGGACAAGGTGCACAATTCCACCCCGCGCCTCTATTCAAATATCCTGGACGGCATCATGGCGTCGCAAGAGGTTCAAGCGGTGCCGTCCGCCGAAAACCCCGGGCTCAACTTACCTCCTCCCGAGAAGCCCTCCGACATTACCAGGCGCACCCGCGTCGTTCTATCGTTCTGGCTTATAGTGCTGTGTCTTGGTCTTCCCATCTGGTGGAAGACTACTACTATTTACCGTGCCAATCTGCCCCTCGATGGCATGCTAGAATGGGCAGAGGGAAAGGTGAGATGGCCAATGCGACAATATGCTTGGTGAAGCTCACATCTCTAGGCCTGCCGTCCAGTGTTCCCCCTCCAGATCTCAGTCAAGGCCGATGCGCTCCAGGAGAATGAGGCTCAGAACCTCGTGCGCTTGACGCAGCATGCCCTCGACGATCACAATGACTTTTCCGGTCATCACCTCCGACTCCAGCTCGCCCCGAAAGAGTCCCCCACCGACGATGATTCCCACGTTGCCTTGACGATCCAGCTCACACCCGGCGAGAGCAACTCGGCTTCTCTAGACTCTGACTCTGCCGTCCTCAACATCGCATACCCTCCCAACGCCGTTCCTTCTTCCTCTTCTTCCTCTTCGACTCTTGCGACATACATTGCCAACGAGCTCCAGTCGACGTTTGTAGAGGAGCAGTCCATCATCTCGTATCTCCTCTCCACGTCTTCGGCCCCCGACGCCAAACCACCAGGCCTGAGCCCCGAGACGGTCGACCAGCTATCGAAGCGAACCACACGATCCCTGCGATATGCGCCAACATATCACCTCACTTTCTCGCTCTTCACGGCCGGCGCTGTCCCGAACACGTGGGACATTGAGGCTGCTATCGAGGAGTACATGAAGCCCATGCTGGATGTTCTAGGTCCTATTCACAATTTCACCATCGACACGCAGGTGCAGCTTTACGCGACACCCGGCGCACAGTCGCAGGTGCTCAGCAAGGATGATCTGGCCTCCTTCATCAACGCCGCCGAGTGGCCTCTCTCGCCCTCCATCGGTGGAGCTCCGACCGTCAACTTTGTCATCTACGTGGGCGACCAAAAGATCGGCCTCGACGCGGAGGCGGGCACGTCGTCGCAGTCGTGGATGTTTCCGCAGTGGGGAAGCGTCTATCTCCTCAAGCTCCCCGAGACGACGGCGCACGTGTCGGCCGAGACGCTGAAGCAGCCGATGCTGACGTTTAATGGTCATTTGTTGTCGCTGCTGGGCACGCCGCAGTCCGGATCTCTGCCGTTGAGGCTGTCTACATTGTCGCGCATTCGTTCTGCGGATTTGCTGCTGCAGGCTTCCTCAACGCTTGGATCGCTGGCGCGGTTGTCTCTTGCTCTTCCATCCATTGCCATCCCTCGTAGCGTCGCTGATGGTGTTGCATCAACCATGGAGCATCTACAGCAGGCCTGCTCCGGTCTAGGCGACCCATCTGGACTATTGCATGCAAGAATCGCCGAGGAAGAGGCTGAGCGAGCATTCTTTGAAAAGAGCATGGTCGGACAGCTGTACTTCCCCGACGAGCACAAGATTGCAGTCTATCTTCCCCTTCTGGGCCCCGTGGGGGTTCCACTGGTGATGGGGCTGGTCAACGAGCTGAGGGGATGGATCAAGAGGAGGAGACAGAGGGCAAAGGATGCAGGTGAGAAGAAGGCGCAATGATTTTTTTTTTTGCCATGTTAGAAATGTAGAATTATAGATACGAGCATTAATCCATTCCATTGAGTCAAGACCCTTGTCCTAGACTATTACGTAGCTATACCTATTTTCGCCTCGGCTGGACCGTTCTTGGCGGCCCCAGCTTTGACGTACTTGTATCTCGCACTATCGAGATCCCCTCAGATCCAACCCAGACCCTACATCATCGCCAACGGGGAAGCAGATGTTGTGACTACCAAGATGTCACTGACACGCCCAGCATGCTCCCCGAACCGACCTTGACCCTGACGCTGCCCAGCATCCACGACGGCCTCACCCTCGACTGTCGCGTCTACCACCCTCTGTCGCTGTCGGCGAACCCTCGCGCTCCGCAGTGGCAGCGCCATGCCGCCGTCGTAGCGCACCCTTATGCGCCCATGGGAGGATCATACGATGATCCCGTGGTGGATGTAGTTGCCGCTCAGCTGTTGCGCAAGGGATATCTAGTGGGCACTTTCAACTTTCGGTGCGTACCTATTTCGAGTGTTCACAGGGTGTTGCTAACTGTACCAGAGGCGCCAGTGGCTCGGCGGGCAAGACGAGCTGGACCTCAAAACCAGAGCGTGACGACTATACTACCTTTATCGCCTTTATCCTGCACTATGTTCACTTTCTCGATCCTTTTCGACCGCAGTCCTCGGATAGTCTACAACCAAAGAGTCCAACGCCCATCGACGTCAATGCAATGACGAGTCGACAACGTCCTATCCTCCTCATGGGCGGCTACTCGTACGGAGCAATGGTGACAAGCCAATTACCTCCCCTCGACGCCCTCCTCCAACCATTCGTATCCCCCATAGCAGGCTCCGACGCCGCAGAAGTCCGCCTCCGAGCAGCGCACCTCGCAGAGCAGCAAAACATTGTCCTCGCAAGCGCCCGCGCCGCAATGAAAGAGCACGGCTCCATAAGAGGGAAGAGCAAGCGCGGCGTTAGGATCGGCGGCGACGAAGGGGGGAGTCCCAGACGGAGCCATGAAGGCGGGAGGAGGAGCTTCTCGCTGGACGAGGAGAGGTTTCGACGGGGTGTTCACGATCTCATCGCCAAGGCTAGGTCGGGGAAGCATGGGCAGAGGCTGTTTCACAGTCCGACGGATAGTCAGAGTAGTGCTGTTGCTCCTCCGCCGGGGGAGCATCTACCTACCATCACGGACCTCACGATGCCGAAGCCAGCGTACTTTATGATTTCTCCGCTTCAAGGGCTGGTAACACATCTGGCCACAATGTCCCTAATTCCAACGGCGCTCGTCAAGAATCGGGATCCCCACGACGTGGCGGCCGAGGAGAAGCTCATCTGGAATCCTACGTTGGCCGTCTACGGAGACACGGATGTGTTTGTGGCGGCGCACAGATTACGAGCCTGGACTGCGAAGTTGGGTGACAGACCCGGGTCAGGGTTTCGAGGGCGGGAGATTACGACGGCAGGACACTTTTGGGTTGAGGAGGGTGTGTTGGATACCATGAGGGATGCTGTTGGGGGGTTTGCTGAGGAGTTGCTTGGGTCGGCGTCTGGGGCGTGATTTCCATGGGTTGGTGAATTGAAGCCTTTGGGGGATGTGAGTGAGGGCATTCAGAATGAGGAGGGACATCGGAGCCGTGACCCACTCCGGCCCCGGGTCCTATTAATGGCTCCGGAGGGCCGGGCTTATATATCCCACGAGTACATGATATGCAACAGGACAGGTCGTTTTCTGCAGAGAACACGGGTAAGCCCCTTGCACATATCGCTGTCATCGATTCTTGTGCTCGCATTCAGCATGTACATGGAGGAAGAGCTTCAGTCATGACTACAGTCATATCACTATATCAGTTACAAACACGCACTGATATGGTTACCTACGGTTCTCTACATTGTCCCATGCATGATCTAACTCGTGTGTCTGCATTTACCACAGCGGCAGCATGTTCTTGAAGCTAGCAGAGACCATGACGTATATCAAGAAACAAGTTGACTTGTTGACAAGAGACTCTTGTAGTCAGACATCCAATGGGAAGCGATCACTTTCGGACATGCCATTAATCATCCCGAAAACAAGGGGCGATTCCCGAAGCCGAGTCCGAAAGCTGAACAGATAGGACAGAGTATCATGTACACCCACGGACTTACAGCTCTTCTCCGGTCATCAAACTGTCTTTCAAAGGGACGCTTCATGTCAAAGTGGCCTGACACCCATCAGAGTTAAAGCCAGTGGCGTCTCCGCAGCCGTTGGATTGGAGCCGCCGTCCCTGGGCCGCGGGCTCGGAGGTTGCATTGGTTAGCCTCCACCCCGAAGATTGTCGGGGCCCGAAACTCGAGGCCGAAAAGACGACACCAGAATGTTTGACGATGAGATTGAGATCGGGACCATTCCACATTTACGTGGGATTGGAGGAGAAGATGATGGTGTTGAGCTGTATCTATATAATGGAGTGATGCCGTGAGGTGGTAGATATCTAAACAATAATACAACAAACATCAACATCAGCCAACATGTCTGTAACTCCCGAGAACGTCTCATTCCTCTCCCGCGGCCTCAAAATCGCTGCTCACCTCTACATGCCCCCCTCCGATGCCCCCAACCGCAACGGAGCCGCCATCATCATCTGCCATCCCTGGACCTCCATCAAGGAACAATCCCCCGCCAACTACGCCCGCGTCCTCGCGCCCGCCGGATTCATCTGTCTGACTTATGATGCCGCCTACCAGGGCGAGTCGGAGGGAGAACCTCGAGACCTTGAGGATCCGTATCATCGGGTTGAAGACATCAAGTGTGCGGTTACGTACCTGATGAGTCTCAAGGAGGTTAACAATGACAAGATTGGTGTCTTTGGTATTTGTGCTTCTGGTGGCTACGCACCTTTTGCAGCACAGACAGATCTCCGCATCAAAGCCTGTGCAACAGCAGCAGCCGTATGCGTCGGCACAATGGCTCGTCGAGGCTATGACAAGGACTCTTCCAACATGGACATCCTCCACTCTCAACTCCAAGCCGCAGCCTCGGACCGCAACAGTGAGGTGACGGGCGAAAAGGTGGAAATCGTCCACATGCTACCTGAAAAGTACGAGGATTTACCAGATGACTTTCCCGAGTCGTTCCGTGATCTGGCGAGTTACTACCGCACGCCTCGAGGATATCACAAGCGTGCGACGAATACCTGTATTCCGCGAAGTTGGGATATCATGGGGAATTTTGACGCGTTTGCGTATGTGGACATGATCAGTCCAAGGCCGTTGTTGATGATTACTGGGACAAAGGCGGCGACCAAGTGGTATAGTGAGGATGCAGTTGCAAAGGCCAAAGAGCCGAAGGAGTTGGTTGTGCTTGAGGGGTTGACGCATGCGGATTTGTATGACAAGGTTGATGAGGCTGGGAAGAAGTTGGTCGAGTTTTTCGGCAAGAGTCTTTAGGGGTAGTTAATATGAGTTGTAAGAGGAGTTCAACAAGTGCTTTGAAGTCTGGCTGGGGAAGGACTGGTTAAAATCACGACAATTAAAGGACCAGGGGTATAGTTGGGGGGTTACTTGGGAGAGTCTTTGATTGGATGGGGACGAGTCGGGTATAATTGGGGAGCCGTTGAGATCAGTCTTGCTTGGGAGGGGTGTAGATATCATGGTGAGTGAAGGATCAGGAGTGACAACTCGGGAGTGTCTCTTAAGGTCGTTCGAGGGGACCATGTTGGTGTGGCAACTATTCACGCATGTGAACATCAGATTGGGTTCATTAGATAATCTACTATCACGGAGTACCATTCACAGGTATCACAAGTACCCATGACAGGCTCAGAATGGAGTACACAAGTGCATCTTCCAATTAACAGTCTACAACAAGCATGCTACACACGCTTGATGCTATTAAATACATGTACCAGCCTCAGCAGCCGCTTTAGTTGACATGAGCCAACTCCTGCTTCTGAGAAACCTCCTCGGCTCGCCTCTCGAGATCCTGGCCGGCGGCGAACCTGCTCTTGTCCATGGAGGGAACGAACAGAGGGGCCTCGGTGAAGAGGTAGCGCATCTCCTCCAGGGGTCGGTGGGCGGTCTCGGGGAGGACGGCCCAGAAGAAGAGGGCGTTGGTCATGTTGCACACCTGGTTTGTCAGTATATATAGTAAGATGGTGTTTGGAGAGAAGACTTACAATGAAGACAATGTACCATCTCCAGCCAATGCCGTGCTTCTCGTCGAGGGCGACGGAAGTGGTCTGGCCAATCATGGTGTTGAAAGCAAACGACATCATGGTAGCGATAGACACACCCTTGGCACGAGTCTTCATATCAAAGATCTCGGCAGGGATAATCCAGGACAAGGGACCGCATGTCGCGCTGAAGGAGAAATTGTAGATCCAGGTGACCACGATGAAACCCCAGCCAGCAGCGCCGCCGCCGCCCTCGGAACCAGGGGGGAACTTGGCAAGGAGAATGGTGGCGATGATGAAGGTGATGCCGTTGAAGGCGTTGCCTCCGATCAAGGGCCAGCGACGACCAGTGTTGTCGATGAGAAGCATGCAAGTAAACTGGGCGACCAGAGCGATAACGGAAGAGATCATCTGGTAGCGAAGAGTCTCGTCACCGGAAATACCAATCTTGGCAAAGATCTTGACAGAGTAGTACTGAATGCAGCTGACACCAGTCATCTGAACCGAAGCCTGCAGAGCAACAGCGAGGAAGAGACGGCGGAAGCAAGACTTGTCAGTAAACAGCTCGCTGTAACTCTTTGCGGCGGCCTCGTGCTCGACGGCGAGGCGCTCCTGGATCTGCTCAAACTCGGCGCGCACCCAGGGGTCGTCGACGTTACCCTGGGAGTGCAGGCGGGCGAGGGTCTTGAGGCCCTCGTCGACGTGGCCCTTGTCGATGAGCCATCGGGGGGACTCGGGGAAGAAGAGGATCAGGGCGGCGAGGATGACGGCGGGGAGACACTGGAGGCCGAGGGCGATGCGCCACTGGCGAGAGTCGTGGTCCTCGAAGCCGACGTATGTGCCTGGGGGTGTTAATGCTTATATAGCAAGACTCAGCAGGGGGGGCTTACCATAGCCGACAGCTGAAGCAACGAGAGCACCAACACCAAGCATAAACTGCTGCAGGGCAGTGACTCTTCCACGGATATCAGGATGGCACAGCTCTCCCTGGTAGACGGGAACGATCATGACAAGGAAGCCAACACTGGGCATGTTAGTCAGGTCCTGCAAACTAGACTCGGAGAACTTACCCAACACCGGCGAGACATCGTCCAGAGTACAGATAGTCGATATGCGAGGCACCAGTCTGAAGACCACCGCCGAGGATAAAGATGAGAGCACCAATCAGGATAGTATACTTGCGGCCGAATTTATCACCAGCGGGACCAGCAAACATGGCACCGAAAAAGGCACCTCCAGTAAAGACGGACACGACAGCACCACTACCAGAGTCAGTATAAACACCCCCGAGACACACGACTGAGACACTCACATCTTGTTCGGGTCGTTGCCAAACTGATTGATAAAGTTGCCAGAGGCAATCACCTCGGCAATGACACCCAAGTCATAGCCATAGAGCAGAGAGCCCAGCGAGGCAAAGACGGACACTGCGAACTGATACCACTTTGGAGGGAGAGCCATGATGAAAGTCTTGGATTTGCAGTGGTTGACTGAAGAATCCGAAAAAAATAAGAGGCGATCAACGGCTCTATTTAAACACAATCAAGGTCGTATACGGACGGGCCCAAAGGATCCCGACACAACGGGAGAACGGGGGACAAGGCAAGGGGGAGGGCCATCATACTCTGGCACGACGGCACGAGGGTCCCGAACTTGCAATCTTGCAAGAGATGCTCATCATCAACAGGCAATTCATTCCTCTCTTTTTTTTTCCCCGCATGGGCCTTGGTATCCTTTCTGCGGGTCCCCGGAGTGACTACCGTCTTTGGGATTGTGGGTTGACAGGGCCCATGGGGACGAGGTTGCTAGTGTGCTGTGGAGAGGAGCGGAATGACAAGAGCCTCGGTGAGATCCCTTGTGACCTGGATTAGCTGGATATTTTCCTGTTAGCTGACTTGCTCTACAAGCGCTCAACTGACAGTGGCCGGAAGGTGCCCCGACCAGTTGATGAGGCTTGGCCCTAGCAACATGCCGGTCTCGCAGACCGTGACATGGGACCTCGATGGGACTGGTGGAGTTTCCCTACTAGCTCCGGCGTTGCAATTACTCCCCCGGCCGAGGGAAGAGAGAAGCTCACGCCACCATGTGGTTGGGCCGGGGCCCCGGCCATTAACTGGACGTCTCGTGTTGTTGCGGGGGTGCTCGAAACTATGCCGATCGAAACCTAGAATGATCGCGGTGAAGCGCTCCAATCGCCGGGGCTCGCGTCAAGCGCACGAACCAGACGAGAGACGCGGTGAGAGGAGGCCGTTGAAGCACCGAGTGGAGGAGGAGGAAGAAAGCGGTGGGACTCTGCACACTACGTTAGATATGGCATGAAGGTGTGAAATGTCTGGCGTGAGAGGTAGCTAGTCCGAGGTGCATAAATTGAGTGTCTCTCGTGACTTGAGCATAGAGGGAATCTAGAATCGACAACATACAAGTGTGTGCATGTTGGGAGAATCCTGTGTGTGTGCTTGGCTATTGTTTGTGTATGCTCCAACTTGTGTGACCTACTACAGTAGAACAAGTCTCAACCATGGCCACCTTTACTCGCATCGCGGACGACGAGCGTCCAACCATCACCATCGACCCAGCCGCCGTAATCTCCAAGATTGAAGACAACATCTATGGCGGTTTCACCGAGTAAGCACCCTCCCCCTCCC
>SSHR01000695.1:0-32523 GCA_006518225.1 Fusarium neocosmosporiellum | reverse complement strand
TAAATCACATACAAAGTGAGTTGAAAGGTACTCACAAGAGACTGCCTGAGGAACCACTGCGTGTCAAAGAGGGACAACTCCAACGAGCGAGTCGTCACGACCCTCTTCTCTTCTCTTGTGCCCTCAACTGCGAGATATTCATCATGAATAGTGTGACAGCAAGGCAGGCCCTGTTGGCTTTGGAAGGCACCTGTGCAAGCACCGATTCCGTGCTTATCAGGATGTAATCTAGCGCCCTTCGCCCTGAGATACTGCTTGTGCACGAGGCCGAGGGCCTTCCAAGAGATATGATCTGTGGCCTTGAAGAGGAGTTGATGACGGAATTCATCGCGGATCCGGCGTGCTTCGTGATTCACTCGGTCATAGAGCTTCTTCTCTATCACCTCATACTGAAGAGTGAGCGCCTTGTAGAGTTGAAAAAGGTTAGAAGATAAGTTGCGGAGGAATGACTTTGCGCTTGCGTGAAGAGATTCACACGGAGATGACGTATAGTGCCCGTAATTACGGTAATGCCTCGTGTATGCCCTCGCCCACTGAGGTCGGAGGGGAAGGTAGGTTATGCGGAGGTACTCGAGTAACACTAGGAAGCCAGGCGTCAGCAGAGGAGTTGAAAGAAGGGAATAGATATATACATTTCTGGTGGGAGAACTCTCTTGAAAGATCACTCCACCGGGCCTCGCAGCCTTCAGGCGTTTTGGCATACATCATAGCCTTCCACGCGGCGATGAAGTCTTTCTGTGTGTGAGAGCTGCTAGGCGGCGAAGACGCAGAAGAGTCATCTTCAGAGTCACCCTCCTCGATAAGGTCTTCAGGCTGAAGGCACGTGGCACCTTCGCCGATCCAACGCTCCTTCATCATCTTCATAACGTTCTTCGCTATATGCCAGATACAAAGCTGCATCTGAGCATCAGGGAAAGCAGCAGCGATTCCCACTCTTCCGGCGGCATCGAAGTCAGTAACTATCACGTGTGGATAGTACTCTTCCTTCTGCTTCTCTGTGCGCTCAGAAAGCAGCTCGAAGTGGCATCTTAGCTTCTCTAAAGCCCAGATAAAGAAGTCACCGTCTTCTTCGTGTGTCAAGGCATAGGCTAAGGGAAAGATAGTGCCGAGGCAGGTGATGCCGTTCAACTGGAATACCTTCATGCCGAATCGATTGGTGTTATATGTCGTGTCAAACATCAGCAAGTGCGGGAAGAGGCGCCAAAGTGTGAGGTCTCTATCGACAACCACGAGCTGGCGAGAGAGGCGGTCCTGATCATCGAGGAACTCATCGTGGAGAAGGCCTTTCTCATCCATCTCCCTGATCATCGCCTGCGTTGCTGTGAGGGAGCCAAGTGCCTTCCTTCTGAGATTCCTTTGGATATTATAGATATCTTATGTGGTCGCCAAGATCTCATCTCCGCTCGCCTGCAGCGATACCTCGATCGCCCTCGCGCTCAGATGAAGGTTGCGAGACTGCGCCTCGACTTCCTGCAACTGGGAATCATCAAGAACACGGTGTTCTAGGTAGGCAGAAGGATGGTCAGCGTAGTGGTTATGGTCAGCGCACATGATATCGATACACCACTCATCGTCAAAGATCTTCCGCTGAACGATCTTCATTCTGAAGGGGCAGTCTCGCTTCCTCGTTGATCCTTTGCGAATGCCCGTGGATTGAGGCACATAGGCGCGCCCGCCGCAGGCGCAGGCGGGCGCCTCGCGTGGGCAGCTGCTTGAAAAATCCGGCAGAAAACACGAAACCGGGTGCGATAGAAGGTACTTTCAAATAGGTGGATTTCCCTAGTAAAATTGGCCAAAAGTAAGTACTTCGTGTCACTGGCTATTTTGAACGCCCCTCTTACCTTATTGGGTTAGTAGCACTGGGAGAGGAAGAAGTAGCACTGTGAGAGGAAGGATTCCCGGGAACAACTGCTAAAGCCGGGTGTCGGTGGTGGGAAAAGTCCCATTTACCCACATGCACACATCTAGTCATCCAATCAAGGCCAAATTGTCGATCACATCCAGACTTCTTTCACGATTCATGTTTCCTCATGGCTTTGGGCTAATGATGGTGTGCCCAGTCGGATAAGATCAGGCTGATGCTGCAATCAACCCTGGATACCATCATCTTTTGCCTGGAATGTACGTCATATCGTCTCATGCGTCCGTCGCTACTTCCAAATCTGGAGTTAGGTGCCCTTGACCCAATCAGGTCCTAAACTCAGCATCACGCCTCTTTTAGCAGCAGCAGAGGAGGAAAACTGGCAGCTGCTTCCTGGCCCAATGCAGGGTGTTGCAAGTAAACTTACACGGACGGGCTGGCACCAACACCAACACTAAGGGGAAGGTGCCTCGGTAACGCAAGGTACATACCTGCCTCGCGTGGGTGGGTAGGGCGCGGAAGGAAGGTGTTACTGCTGTGGGTGGTATGGATGTATGGCACTTGCATGAAAAGGCGTTGAGGCGTGTTCTAATTAGGCCTCGTCCCCTAAGACAGAGCCCGAGGGGGAGGGTCCATTGGTGGATGCTGCTCGCCGCAGAAATTGAAGGCCTGAGACACCGCTTCTCCCTCTCACCAGTCGCAAGCGTCACTTGTCAAGTTGCCGAGTCACTTCGAATGACGAGAAGCGTCGTTTCGGCACGATGACGACTCTATGATGACCTTTGTTACTTCTTTCGCTCTGCTCTCAGCGCATTCTCGTTCCTCACTGGGCCCAGCAGAACCTTAGCGACTCCATCGACCCTCCTTGGTGTCGTCGAACCCTTGCCCGCCGTTGCTCGACTCTTCTCGGGGAGCCCTCGGGTGCGCTTTTAGATCCCCCATCTTGCGACATTAGTTTTAGACCCAGCGGGACCCTGGTCTTGGGGGCCCTTCATCCCCCTCGCTGGAGTCGCCGATTCCTGGTCGCATCGCATTGCTTGTTCGGAGACTTCTTCAGCCACGGCCGACGTCTCAGCCATGGAAACGGCTCTGGGGAATTCTAGTGGTCCACAGCTGGCGGTTGCCAACCAAGCAACAACCTGGAAAAGCTGAGTGTCTCGTTGCCTCCGTTCGTGCGTCATGCGCACACTTTCAAGGGACCAGCCGGCTGAACTCCCCCCCAGGAACATTAGAGTGCTGAGCCCACAAACATGTTGGCATGTTCAGCGGACGTTGCTAGCGCCTTGCTACCTTGATGCTTGAATATGACCTATCACCAACTGCTCCAGGTTGCTATCATGTCCCGTTGCTTCTTGCAAAGCAGCGGTCACCCTTAGAAAACTCCGGAATCGAGCAGGGGCATGGGCTGTCCCGTCAGCCAATGTTGCGCCCTTTTGACATTGATACCTAAGCACACGTTACTGCTGCCGATACTACCTGCTGTAGGAACAAGGACGGCCGACTACGACGCTACCGCCGACGTACAACACAAGTGGCGCTCCTCCCAGCCTAGTTTTCGGAAGATGTGGGGGTTAAAAACGTCCGGAAGCAACTTCTCCCACGAGGCCAAGGACGGGATCCAGCAATTGGGTGCCAGCGTCCAACCAGGCTTCCCCCTGCTCAAACCATCTTGAAAACACCCGTACGGCAAGGCTATTGGATACTGGAGCAGAAAACCCTACCAAGGATCGTGATCTACACAAACACCTTGTTCAGCTGAGATGAGTGTGAAAGATGACAATCCACACCCTCACGGCACACAATGGTTGGCGGACCTCCCGGATATTGGCCCTGTGCCCCCAGTTCCCTGCATATTGCGGCTCTAGCTTTTTAGTCAACCTCCAACCTTTCTTCTTCTATTCTTTCAGCCGAGAATGACATGCCGATCGTGGCTAAATCAGGCCCTGGCTGAACTCAGCCTTATTTCCAACGGACAAACGCTCTGAGGATGAGCTGCGCTACACACCAGATGTCTGGTACACATGGCTTGGCCCGTGGACCACCACAGCGGGGGTGACCCGAGCTTATGATATGCAGCTACAGCTCCCAGTCCTATGAGAAGTGATATCATAGCATCCCGGCCCATTTTCGAGCAGTCAGTCAGTCGTGGTGAATAAGCCACTCAACCGAGTTTTTAGCTGAAGGAGACCGCCACAGGATCGAGTTTGGGGAATGCCCATAGGCGGTCAGATGCTAATTGGCGATGGTCGTTTGGCGAAATGCCATTGTTCTGTGGGACTGTGCTGAACTGTGCCACAGCGCCATGCACACAAGGTTCTGCCACAACTACTGATGGTTGTATCGACATTCGTCACTCGCTGACTTGCATCGTGTGGGTGTCGAGCTCAAATTAGACAATTGTCGTGGGTAGGGAACGCAGCGGTCGACTCGATTGAGACGCAGAAATGACGCTGCCATGCCATGGGTCCCCTCCGGGCGCCACGACGGCAGTTCCAGCAATGACCGGGTCGGGTCAGGTCAGGCACAGGCACATGATTGATGAAGAAAAGTTGCTTGTTGCTTGCCAGGGCCGGCGCGCGCTAACAATGTGGGCATGGAGAAGGCCGATCGCAAGGCGCTACCGCCGCCACGACGCACTTGCAGCGACAGAGGCACCAGCACAAGCAAGGGTTGAAGAGAGAAGGGGAAAAAAGGAAAGAAAAAAAAAAAGGAGGGCAAGCAAGGCCGAAGCGGACGTGGTGACCGTCTCCTCTACACACGATGGATGCCTCCCAGCAGAACGGTTTGTGTCCTCACAGGCTCCGGCCGGTCGGTGCGGACGGTGGACGGGGTGGACGATCACGTAGAGGGCGGCGGGCACCGGGCAGTGGCAACGACGGCGTTGACGCCAGAGGGAGTGTGCATCAGGCGATGAAGCGCGAGTTCTTAAACGTTCTCTGTCGCGTGTTTGGTCGATTTAGACGTTTGGTGTGCGTGCGCGCGTATCGATCGGGTGTGAGTGGGCTCTGGATCTGGCAAGCTGTCATGAGAGGAACCCCCAAGGTCGGAGGGGAGAGGGATCCCGGCCCGTGGTGAGATCCGGCGATGACGTCCAGCGGGCACGGATGCGACCTCAGGGACGCCAGTGACGATGCCTTCCCCCGGAGCGGCCCAAGCTTAACGGTGCGTCCACGGCTGAGGTCACGGCACGGTGCTGGGCGATGCAGCGCAGTCAACACCACCCTTGAAAGTGGAAGCGGAAGCGCAGCGCAGCGCAGCAGAACAGGCAACGAGTTGCGGTGCGGCGGTGCGGTGCGGCGCCGAGGTGCACCGTGTATCAGTCAGGCGCCGCCGGGGCTTGATGTGTTGCGTGCGTTGCGTTGCTCTGCGTGGGTTCACTCTCACCACGGAGTTGGCCCAGGACAGTTTGATTTTCCTGGATACCCTCCACTTCCCTTGCCTCCCACCACCTGGTGGCTGCTCGGACGGGGCCGTTTGGCAGCTCTGACGGATTTGCCAACCGCCTCTGGCTGGGGGAGCTCAGGAGCTTCGACTTCTGTCGAGTCTTGTATTTGTTCCCCTCGTCTCTCGTCGGAGTCGGACTTGGCTCCGGTCAAGTTCAGTTCACATCCTGCCAGTCCCCATTTGCGAATCTTTTCCGCGCCCTCGCTCGTCTCCGCGTGCTGAAAAAACTCTCTCCCCAAAGATGTCTCGCCAGATCCCAACACCAAGGCCTCTCTAGCCTCCCCGTGGTTGTTACTCGTCGTTCCCCCTGCGCTGCGAGCCAAAGCAACGTCCGGCCGCCTTTGCATCCATCATCCCGCGAACCTCTGCAAGCCGTTTTTTGTCGTCGAGAAGCGCTTGCTTCACTTCACGTACCCCATTTAACCCCCCCCCCTAGTCTGTCCTTCTCCCGCTGGCCGCCCGCCTCAGCTCCCTTGTGCGTGCATTCTTGTTGTCCTGCCCCTCCTATTTTATTCTCACCCTCGCCTGGCCTTGGCCGCTTGCGAAGCGTCGCACATCGCCGCTCCCTGGACGGGGCCACCTGAGCTCAACGCTCAACCACCTTTCTTTCGCCTCGGGGCGCCCTGCCCAATGGAGCCTACCGATTACACCTGGGAATTACAGTCATCTTATCCGTAGAGAGCTTTTTAGAGCTGCTGTTTTCCCAATTCCTCCCTCATCGCACTCACATGTGAGCATACGGTCGGAAAGCTGCCCCTTCCCACTATGGACGCTGGGCCACCCTCATCTAGCAACGTCTCACCCGGGCCTGGGCCGCAAACCAGTCGGAAAGAGCGCGGCGCCATTGCAGCTCAGGTACGTTGCAGATTCGCCTATCCTCCATATCCTTGAGCTTCTCATTCACTCATTCTGTCGGTCCCTCTATGGATGTCTTTGTTCTGTTCCCTCGTGCCTTCCCTGTTGAAGATCCTGGCTGCCGGTCCCCTCATCCATGGGGCCACCGCAGGGTAGGACAGGATTCCCCCAGTGTTGTCCCCTTCTACTCTCCATGGATGCCAACAACTTCCATCTGCCCTTGCACTGCCTGCCTTTGCTCCGTCCGCTGGGGATGTACACCTCCATCAAGTCGATTCGAGCTGTAGCTGATGTGCCTCCAGGCCTGTGAGACGTGCCGCAACCGAAAGCAGAGATGTGATGAACAGAGGCCAAAATGTGGTACGTGTCAGAGATTCAAGCTTGACTGCCGATACCGAGAACCTCAACCCACAAAGTATGTCTCATGAAAAAAGAGCCTGGCAAAGCGGCATGGGAGCTGAGCATGACCATTCCACGGTGATGCCGTTGTTTTCTCGGCCGCCGTCCACCACCGGCTGTTCAAGTATGCTAAACTCTGCATGTAGGAAGGACAAAACCTTGGTTGAGATCTTAGACCGCCTCAAAACTGTCGAGACTAAGATAGACAACTTGGGCCTCAGAGAAACCACGACTCCTCCCCTCTTTAGCACTTCGCAGCCGGCAACCGCCTATCCCGCGAGCACGCCGCTTCTGGTGGACCCCGAAACCCAAGATCCCCTTCCAGGGGCATCTCTCCCCTCAACGAGCCCGACGCCTTCCCACCAAGCGGGAGGCTATCGCTATGACTCTTCAGTGTCTAGGATGCTGGAGTGGCCTGTCATGCGCCAGATGTTCGAGAGCCTCGGCCAAAAGCCCCCATCGCCACTGGGCGAGCACGATATCCCCGCGCTCCCAAGAGGGCTCCGTGACTCAACCATCGCTCTCCCCTCAGAGGGCCTTCAGCCAGTGGGCCTTTCAAGCAACGCCAGCCTTCAGGTACCTCTACAGCTCACGGGCCCCCCGTCACCTCTCAACCTCAGCCCTCCTAGTGTCGACTGGGAGACGATGCAACGGCTTAGCAAGGGCTACTTTGATGTCATCAACTTCCTCCACCCCATCATGGACCGACAATGGTTCAGCTCCAACACACTTACATCCATCCTCAACAGTGGGTTCCAGGAAGGAGCCATCTCGTCGCTTGTACTACTTGTCCTTGCCCTCGGAGAGGTGGCGCTCACGACTTCTGAAGTTCCGATATCTGCGTACAAACAACGCCCATCAGGGATCAAGGGAGGGACTATTGATCGGCCGCCTGGCCTCGGATACTTTAACGAAGCAAGAAAGCGCATGGGATTCGCACTTAGCGAGGTCAGTCTAGAGAATATTCAGATGTTTGCATTGGCGGCTCTGTACCACCAGAGCTGCGGACAGGCCCTGGTAAGTGCTGATACTCGGCCGGGCTGGACCATATTGTTCTGACTTATTCCACAGGAGTGTTGGAGGATGACAGTGTACGCATCTTTGGCTTGCCAGGCCTTGATAACGAGGTTTGAAACCCCGTTCTAAAGCAGGTCGGTGCACGCTGGGTCAGACTAACAAGCGCAGCAAACCCAATGAGCTTCATGGCCCTCGAGCAGATTTGATTAAGCGGATATTTTGGCATTGCTCCATCATGGAAACGTAGGAATATTGGTTGCGTTTGGGCGTTCTGTGCTGATGGCCAATACAGGTGTTTTCATATGGAGTTTGGGTTGCCCCTGACTGGACTGGAGAAGCTGGACGATGGCATCGGCCTCCCTGACTTTAGCGGGCCTATCACCGACGACGACTACATTGGCAACCAGACAACTCATTTTCAGGAACACTTTGCATCGCAGATTGTCTTGCGAAGGCTTTCTGCGAGTTTCCACTCTACTCTTAGCAAAGGTTAGTTCATCAGGAGGTCCAGCGGTGGCTAGTGTTTCTTTCAGAATACGCCCTCAACCCTATGTCAGTGACCAGTCATGCTAACACGTCTCAGCATTTGGGATGAGCTCGGCTCTTCCTCTGCCAGGTTTTGGGTCTTTTACAGGGTCGTCTAGCAGCGGTAGCGCGGCCCTGATGAAGCAACTCGACGCGCAACTTGACCAATGGCGGGGCATGCTCCCAGGCCACCTTCGTTGGCAAGACAACTTAAACCAATCGATGAGCTTCCCGGATCCCTCACACGACGCCTTTGGGTCTGTCTATACTGGTCAGCCTCTGCAGAGCACGTATATGTTTACCCCTGACCTCGACGCACCCCCTGCGAGCTACCCATACGCCGCCGATATCCAGGTGGCGCTCCTCCGAAGCCGATATTACTACAACAAGTATCTCATCTACCGGCCATGCGTGTTCAAAGCTCTCCACTACCCAGAGAGTCTGACGCGTGAAGACGCTGAAGGTGCGGCAGAGTGTCTCAAGGCGTCGCTCAAGTGGCCGATTGCCCTGTCACCGCCGTGCACCAACAAGAGGCTGGTGCCAATGCCCTTCTTCTGGTCACAGAACCTGTTTGGCATTCTCATCCTGCTGCATCTATCGCAGCAGCACCCGATGCTGCTGCGAATTCGGTCGTCGCTTTGCGGGCAACGCTTCGACGTGGAATCTACCGAGAGTGTGAACGCATATCTAGATTGGCTACGCGACATGAAGAAGATAGACTCGACAGCGAACTGGTGCTGGAATATCATTCGCTTGATCTACCGACTGGACGACTAAGGGGGAGGACACGGACGGCGGCTCCCTCTAGAGGCTGCAACAGTGGGAGCAGCGGCGGGTTGAAGACTGTTCGATTTCTGGGCTTGACATGGCGGGTTTCGGCGAAGCGTGGCATGATTTTTTCAGCCTTGGAGACCAAGCGTCATCTTTTGGTGCTCAAAAGTTTGTTTGAGACAGTTGAAAGATTATAGAGGCGTTTGGACGATGCTATGTTGATCACGTCAAGGGGGGGCAGGTTTTGAAAGAATCTAGTATTGATACCCAACCTACACATCCCCACTCACCTACTGCCTTTGATTTTCCCTCCATGGGTAGGAGGGCACCCTTGACACCCGCTCTCTCTTCATTTCCCTCGTCTTGGCTGCAGCAGATCAAACCTGTCACACTGGCCCATGGTCTCGTCCAGACGGCGAGATGAGTGGACAAGGCTAGTTCTCGGAGGCTGGCTGATGCGAACCAGTACAATCTCCCTCGGACCGATTTATGGGCAGCAAATCGATCACGACAAGATTTGGGGTCGATGAAGATCTCTCTGATTGTAGCAAGCTCATTGGCCGACGCGGCCCAGGCAAGACACGCAAAGACACGAACCGACGGAAGAGGGGGCAGGCGACCAGGAGATGAGAGGTCGAGAGGGCATGTCTACCTTATCAATGACTAACTAAACAAGCAATGAATGGGCGGTGCTTGGATACGAGCCCCTATCCTTGAGCCATATGTTGGAGCAGTCATTCGCCAGAGCGTCGAGAAGGTCGGGAACGGAAGGGAACGGAATGGGGTCGACAGGCGACACAGTCCAAGCATGGGTCGCTGTACGCTATATAATGCACTGTGACTGGGATTATAACGAAGGCAGTCTTGTCAAGCCTGGTCCAATTTCAAGCTGCTTGCCCTACAACTGTTCAAGTAAAATCACCGGCCAAAGTCGTCGGTAAACCTCCCCGTCCCGAGACACCTCGTCAGCCGGCTCCCCGAGGAGCCACGCCCGGGTCCGTTAGCGGCAGCGGCGTCCAACTTCGACCGGGAGCTTTGCTAGGCTAGTTGGTGGAATAACACGGCGCGCGCAGGGCTAAGCAGCCACTACGTAACAGCACTTGCGTTTCGAAACACTACTGTTACGTTCCCACGTCAGATCTTAGGTTAAAGCCCGTTTTGTTTCCTCGCATCCCTCCCTCCCTCGTGGCGCCCGAAAAACGAAACGACGAAACCGACGGCACGGGCCGGGGTGGATCTCTCGGCCGTTGGGCGTGGGATTTTATTGCCTGGCGGAGGCGGCTGCGGTAGTTGACATCAGGTGCATCAGTGGGGAAACAGGGAAAAAATCCCATCATTCGGCTCGGCCGATAGGATTTTGGGTGCAGCTTTCTTGTGAAACATGGTGTCAGAAGCCGACATTTTGGGTGCCAATAACTGCATGTAACTTGAGCCTCTGACCCAAGTTTCCTCTGCAAGAACCCATCATCTCGGCTTCACCGCAAAAAAAAAAAAAAACACAGAGTCCACCACCCATGGTCCAATCGAATCTACTCGTATCAAGTTATCGCTCACACAGTTGAAGCTCTCACAGACATATCATGCCCTTGCAACGTCACCGCTGCTTCGCGTGGAGCGGCCGGGCCGCGGCTGGTGCGCGGCGCAGCAGCCTTTGTGCAACAGCACGAGCTGGAAGATGTCCCAATGGATAACTCTAAACTACCATGCACAAGAAACTGAGCGATAAAGAATTGATTACCCATCATTCAACACTGAAACCCTTTCTTCTGCATCAATGCTTAGCCCCAAATGGGCTCACAATCAGCGTCGTCATTAATTAAATCAAACGACTGGCGCCCATGAACATGGTTGCTTGGCGCGCTACGTACTGAGGGGACCTCTAACAAGGATCGTGATATTTCTAACTCGTCTATCTGATCCCTCCCTGTGTCTCTCAACACGGACCAACATATCTTTCATGACTGGACAGGCTTAATCAAGCTCATGCCTCGACGAATTGTCCATTTCCTTTCCGTATCCGCCAAACCAAATCAAATCAACCAGTTCGCATATCCCCATCAAACCATTCCATACACAATAAACAATTCGCATACCCTCGTGTCCCACTTCCACCCTACATTCTCTCACAAACATCCATGCCATCCCTTCATTACCAGAACTGGTACACTTGCTTCCCATCTCTGGTACTGTCAATCGTGCCATAGGCTTGCCCTCCAGTAGTTCGAAAACCCTGCGAGGTGCTGTTCGACTCGCCAATGCGGTCCATCTTTGTCGCCATCCTCAGCGCGGGCTCGCAAAGGGTTGACAAAACACCATCCTCCATGAGCTTTTCAGCCGTCCAACGCGTTCTTTCACCAAACTCCAGGCCCAAGTTTTCCTTAAAGATTTCCTCTGCCCGGGTAGAGGAAATGTGAGCCTCGAACCATTGCGAGGGTGATCCCTTGCCGGGAGGCGTCATGGGAACTGTTTGGCCTCGGAACTCGGTCTTGGGCCTGTTTGACGCGTTTGGAAACTTCTTGATGATACGTGTCATTGTGATCGTCAAACAGCTGCGGCCCTTGGGCCCATTGCGATACTTTGCCAAGTGTCGAATGTTCATTCTGTCAATGTGCCACCCAAGTCTAGCATCCTGGTCGGCCTCGATCTCGATCTCGCCCGTGTTCTTTTTCCTTTACAAGAGTTAGTCTAATTGCTAGATTGTACAAACAAGGCTCACTCGACTTACGAGATACTCAATGAGTGGACCAATGACTTTGCAAAGAGCTTGAAGGCTTCAGGTACCGCCTCCAAGTCAATCCGGCTGATCGCAAATTTGACGTCCCAAGCCCGTCTGGCGCAGTGGACATAGAGATGAGACAGCTCCTGGGTTGCGGGGAGGCATTCGTACTTGAAGGTATCGGCGTCCACCTTCACCACAAGGGGAGTCGCCCCGTCGTGAGATTTGCAGACAATTTCATAATAGACCTGTTTTTCGCTAAGCATCCATGAAGCCTTACAAGCAGTCAGCTGCGAAATCAGATCAGCTTCCGCTCCATTGGTCGTGAGAACTGTGTAGAAGCCAACGGTGCCCTGATTCCCACGCTCGTTGCTGTTGAGTCTGTCCAACACTGATTCCGACGACCAGGCAGGGCCTTGCCCAATGTTGACCAAGGATGGCGGCTGATTCTTGAAGCACACCCTGCCAAACTTTGCTTCGAGACGAATCAGACCAGGCGTGACTTGTAGAATCCTTACCAGTTCCCGAAGTTTGTCTTCAGCCTTTGCAACCACTTCAATGCCCTCCATGAAATCTGGCGTCACCGGGTCCATCCCTGGCACAGCTCGCGTTGCACTGACTGGTAGGCTGGTACCTCCCGAAACTGTCCCCAATCCTGGGCTCATTCCTCTGGATGGACCATAGTTTTTGGATGGGGGCTCATTTTCCACCAACGTTTGAGATCCCACGGCGTTGACACGAATGGAATTCTCCTTCTTCTCTGAGCCTGCAGGCTTGGGAATCGCCGGGACAGTCGTTACTCGAACGTTTGGGCCAAAAGGAGCCTCCTCGTTTTTCTCTTCCGTAGTTTTCTTCTTCGAAGCGATATTAGCCCAGGTAGGATGGGGGGCCGCTTTTTGTCTCATGGTCTGGAAGAATTCTTTGGCAGTGTCTCCCTGCTTCCCAAATACCACGCCGGAACTGTCACCTGCCGCCGACTTGTTTTTCTTTCCAGACTGAGAGCTCTGCTTGTCCCTGTCCATGCAATCCATCAAGGCAGGCGTGTGGACAGGGCCGTCGAGATAGTCTATCAGACTCTCTCCCGGTGGCAGTGTTTTCTGTTTCTCACGTGCGTTTTCAACTTGATTCAAGCCAGCCTCCATCTCGAGGGAAAAGGGGTCGACAGGAGCAAACATCCCATGGAATACCTTGAGAGGGGACTCCGAATCCAATAGATTTGGGATAGAATCGTCTTCGGGCCGCAGCTTTGGTGTCTGAGCACCAACGGGTTGGTGAGAGGGAACCATTTCTCCAAAACTCAGCAGTTCCAAGTGCCGTGTCTCGCTGTTTTGGGGAATTTGTCTAAGGCCAGATTGAAGATCTTCTGATCCCAGGTCGAGAAGCGCACCACCAGTGAGCGTCATGACCGAAGCAGTCATATCCGGGGTGGCATCATGCTGAGGTTCCTTCCCCTCTGAAAGGCCGGGAATCAGCTCCAGACTCCCTTCGGCACAATCAAGCTCGATGCCTTCGATCCAATTTGCCACTGACGTTTCGGTTGGAAGCGGTGACCTTGAGCCATGCCAGGAATCGCCATGTAGCCCTGAGAAGAGGATTCCCTCCAACCCAGTCTCTTTCTGCACGTTGTTCTTGCCCGTCGCGGAACTTCTGGGCATCTCAGATTCGTCTCCTTCGTTCTCGACGTTAACAAGTCTCATTGAGATTTTACTCGTGGCTTTGGGTGTCTTGGCGGTATGCGGAGAGGGCTGTGCGGTTCTCTTGAGCACCTGCTGCTGTCGACGGGTCTGATGGACACTCCTAATCTCTGTTGAAGCCGAAGTATTGGGGCACTTGTTCGTGTACTCGTAGTGGGCAAAAGGACTAAATCCTAACTTTGGATCTTTGGCGAGTTTGGGCTCCAGGGGGTACACGGTCGAGTCGAGACTCAAGCGGCCCCTGGCATCTGCCGTTACAACTCTCAAAGACGCGGCTCCTTCGATGAGTTTGCGCTCTTGATCAGCTCCAAACGTGATGGTGGGGTCCATGTATGTCAAATTTGAAAGACCGGTATGTGTCAGACACCGGTATGAAAGTCGAAATGGACGCGCCGCTTCTGCGAGTATCAGATGCGATTCCTTGGTGAAGGGGGCATCCTGAGATTGTTAGAAATCCTGTTTGAGATGGGAAGAAGCCGAGAATTACCATGAAGCTCAAGAGCGTATCAAGCTTCCGTATCACAGTTTCCAGGGACTGTGAATCACTTTCGGTTCCGATGTAGGCCAGAGTCTCGCTGCAGTTGTACGTCACCTGGAGATTCCCAGGCTCTTCAAGCCTCCGCAAACTGGCCTTGGACTCCGAGGCCGGCCATAAGATGTCGAACTTGGAAGTCAGATCCGAGATGGTAGCGCCTTCGACACCTTCGAGGCCTCTCCAAATTGTCTTGTGGGGGAGCTCTTGGATGTGCTGAGGGAATCGGAAGGTGTCGTATTTTCCCACATTGGCCTCCAACCCCTCCAAGTACACTGGCCATGAAACAATGTGAGGCTTGTCTGTCAGGACCTCGACATCTGGCTGGGCTCTTGGTTCTTCAACGTCAAGTTCGTCTTCTTGACCAGCGTCTTCGTCAATGGCACCGGTTTCTTCTTCGAGTAGCTGTTCCAGCCGAGACTGCATCCAACAGAGTATCTCGGCTTGGTATTCGACATAGGCGATGACCTTGAACCACGGTACTTGGGGGTCATAGAGAATCTCGAGAACTTTCTGCGGAGCGATTTATTAGAGCCAAAATGTTTACTTTTCACGCTCAACTTACCGAGGGACCGAGAGAATCTTGCAGATCTGTCATGACCAAGGAGACCCCTTCAGGCAACAACGGAGGGTTACATGAGATGTAAAACTCGATAAAGTCTGCCATGGTTACTGCTTTGTCCTTGATTGGAATACTGATTTTGCGTGGGTATCTCAAGTAATGGGGTTAGTACGCTCGCAACCGTTGAGAATTGAGAACCGTGTAGATAAACACGCCTGAATCAACGAGAAGCATTCAGGAAACAATCATTTACCACAAGTGATATCAAGTATTACTCGAAATCTGGAAGACGGCGGTAAATGGTATGTCCTTTCTCCCGGTCGCAGCGCTACTTGGACCTTTTATACGACGTGGTCAACGAGTCCGAGAAGGTGACGCGACTAAACACCTGCCAAAAGGTAAAGAGATTAGCCAACGGGTAAGTAATCATACCTCCTAGGTACATACAAGGCTAGTTCATCTAAGCCCCAGTGCTAGAAAGCCCTTAGAGAACGTAGTAGAGCTTCAACTGAGGAGGAGATCGTAGCTCGTATCTTGTAGTGAAAGGTAGCCGCGGGTCGCTCGGTCGGATAAGGCAGTATGAGGATCCGGGTCTCGCGAATAATATGAAATCGGCAAGGGCCTAACCGGCGCGATGCCGGAGGTTGTGATATCGCGGCCGCTTGGTCTCAAGTCGAGGCCTAAAAGGCTTTGGGATGGCCGGCGGAGCCACCGGTGCGAGATAACAAGGCAGCTGGAAGAAAAGAATTATTTCCAGAAGAGGATCGAGAAGAACAGACAAGGCACCTCGAGATTTAGTATGCCGCGCTGTAAAGAACCCGGTGGAAAGCGGTCCTTAAGTTGTTATTGATGGGCTTGGTTCGCGAGGTGAGGCGATGTTTGGGAGGAAGCAGAGATTTCTCACAGCAACAATATTAGAAAAGAAAGAAGGATGGATGCCTGATCAGGCGGGTAGAAAGAAGGAAGGTGCATCAAATTCTTCTCCTATGCACCTTCCCGCGGGCAGTTGTTGGTAAGTGACAAACACTGGGAGACAGTGCGGCATCGGCCTTCACTGTTGTGACTTCAGGAGCTATAGCAGTGAATCACTAACGTATAAACGAGTGGAGCCAAAGTACGCGTCTTATAGAGGCTAGCAAAATAGAAAAATCTCATCTAAGTATTATTATTACTGTGGTTGTGATAAAGTTACTATAGACTGGGCGGATTGGGTCGTTGGCAGTTATTGAGCCGGGTCTCAACTTGTGAACGGGCAGGAAGCATTCGTACAAACAAAGAGGGACAACCAACTTTGACATGCTTGAATCTGAAAGCAATACGCGCCCAAATAATATATTCATTGGCTGCTTGGGTATCCGACGTCTTCCCAAAGACAAGCAAAGCTGGCTCAACCCTTGCCTTGGGTTGTCCTCTTCATCAGCCGCCTCTAAGAAATCCCAGGTTCCATTCTTTTTCTATTTTTCCCGAGTCCGTTTCCCTCAAAGTAGGGCAATTCCGAATTCAACGAGCCACCTGAGCTGAGCAGAGTGGCACCAAACTTCCAGTGCCAGAGAGGCACGCCCAACGCCAGTAGCCTATCCCTGCCAACCCCAAGGCCCCAAGGGCAAGTCGTGGTGAGACTGGGGAGAAAAACAAAGCCATATCCAGTAGGTAAATGTCCAGTCCATCTATCTGAAGTGAAGAAGCAAACAACAACAAGGTATACAATGAGTGGTATCAAGGCAGCAGTGGTCGTGACAATGTTCGTAGACGTGAAATCGAGGAGCTGTTGATGAAACATCAAGAGGAGAGAGGGTAACTGGAGTAAGTGGCAGGACGAGATGGTTGCTGACAGAGCCTCGGGGTCAAGTCAAACCTCTCTTTGTTCGACCTGGTCCGAGTATTGAGTGGAAACGAGAGGCTGGCCCCTCACGACGTGCGCGGGGCCGAAATCATTGCGCGCCTTTGACGTTCTCCTTGACGTTCAACGCCCACCTTAGCTTGGCGAGTGCCTCTCTCGACTCCTCTAATAGGCGCTCTTGCTCATCCTCTCGCTTCTTTGCGTTGGTCTTGATGTCCTTGAGCGCATCCTCTTGAGCCTTCTTGTACTCTTCAAACATGCGGGCAATTTCTTCCTTTTCATGTCGAAGCTGCTTGATGTTGCTATCTTGTTGGTCGCAGAGGTCCTTCAGTGTCTGTATCTTGTCGTCGTCTTTCCGTCGCTCTTCGTTTAGTTGATCGATCTCGGTCTTCATTTTGGAAACGGCCCGCTTCACCTCGTCGCCTTGATCCCGCCAGTGCGAAGAGATGGCGTTGTATCGGCCTTCCATCAACTGCGCATAATTTGTTGCCTCTTCGACCTGGACTGTCGTCTCCTTCCTTGTCTTCTCCATTTCGTCCTTCCAGTTCCTTTCCCGCTCCAGGGCGCTGACCGTCTTTTTCTTTTCGAGGTCGACGGTAGCTGTTAGCGATTCGACCTGGCGTTCCTTGCGGGCCAGCAGAGTCTTTGTGACGTTGGCCTCGAGGAGCCGGCTCTCGTAGTCGCTGACGGTGCGCTCCATCTTGTCCTCAACCAACTTCGCGGCCTGCTTGGCCTCGTCGGCGCGCAGGCGCTCGATCTGGATGTCTCGCTTGAGGGATTCATTGTCGCTGACGAGCTTGTTGATAACACGCCCAGTCTTGCCCAAACCTGCCTTGCCAATTGTCGAGTCCCATTGGCCGTCCGCGTGGTCGGGCCCGTCTGACATTGTGGAGTGATCTGGTTCCGGGGTAGGTTCTACTACTCGTGGCGCGCCGGTGCTCCAGCGAGAGGGTGTTGTTGAAGTGTTGTTTGGGTCGGCCTTGGCCTTGACGGGCGTCTGGGCGTGATGGTTCGGCTCGGGGTTGTTGGACATGGCGCTGGCAGTGCTGTTGACGCTACTCGAAAAGGCGCTGTGCTTGCTGTCGGGGCTTGACTCGGAGCCCTCGAAGCTGGGTACGCTCCGGATAGTGCTCGACCTGGCGACTGCCGGTTTGTAGGTCGCAGGGCTCCGGCCTTTCATGCTGTTGATGGAGCCGGTGGAGGCAGGCGTCAAGGTCTTTTCCTTCTCGGCGAGAGCATGTAGTTCGGTGAATCTGGCAGCGAGGGAGGCGGCGGCTGGAGAGAGTGGGTGAGATTAGCGCAAGGTTTTTTCGACGGCCGAGATTCATGCGGAGGAGTGGAAAGAGTTTTTGCGGGAGTAAGTGAGTGAGTGAGGCTGAGGGCTGAGGGTGAGAAGACATTGGACGGGCAGGACGGGACTGAGGGAATGCAGATGCGCCCCGTCGAGATGTGGGGAGCTGTTTCAAAGATGGGGCAGCATCAAGAGATGCAGCTGAATATCCGCAGGCAGGTACAATCTGAGCATCCTCTGTGCGGCATGTGTGCATACGTACGTACCGTTGACAGCGTCCTTGTGAATAGAAAAGTCCTTTTTGTGCAGACGATTCCGCATTGCACCGGAACAAGAGGCGGAAGGGGTGCGTGTTGTTGATGTTGATGTTGTTGTTGTTGGGTAAAGTTGCGAAAAAGGGAGGAGGTGGATTGGACAAGCAGGCAAACAAGCAAGCAAGCTTCTCCCCGGCGTAAGCGTCGACCAGCGCAGCACAATAAATTAATCGGCAAGCCAAGTAAAGTAAACACACGCACAGCCTTCGCCTCTTTTTTTTTTCTCAAGGGAGGGAGGGGGAATGGCTGGGCTTATGGCTGGGCTGTTAGTTCGGGCTTCTGGCTGGGTTACGCTGGCTGACTGGCGTTGGCGTTGGCGCTGGCGTATCTTGGGTTGGCTCCCGCTCACTGAGGTGGCTCTCCCGCCAGTCCCCCGTTCTGCCGTCACCGCCGCCGCTGTTGGAAGGACGCCGCGTTGAATGGGTCGACGGTCAAGTAGAGGATGGTCCGTATCCAATCCCGCAATAAAACTGGTTTGACGGACACTCGCTCCGGGGGGCCCGCTCACGGCTCTTTTCGACTCCTGCTTAATGGGACGTCCGGGCCTCTGGGCAGAGTAGAGATTGATCGGCCAGGCTTTTTTCAGCGGTGGGTGGAAATCGCGAGATGAAGCAGAAGAAGCAAATATGCGTACTGCGTGCCACCGCGACCGGGGATGGAAGATGAAGGAAGAGAATGTAAGATTGAGCATGAGCAGCACGAATAGCTAATCAATCCTGCCCTGGGGCCGACGTCACGGACCGACCTCAGGTTGAAACTCTAGACGCTGATGCCACAGCAACATGAGATTCCGGGGCATGATGGGATTTCCCAAAACACGCAACCCATGTTTACACCTGAATGGAACCTTGGGAAGCCGCCTGCAAAGGGCCCAGGGTGCTCCGGTGAGCCTGCAGGGGTCCCGGCTGGAGGCATGGCCCGGCTCGGCCGCCAAGGCCTTGTATCACAATAAAGCACGAGGAATCTCATCTCTCATGCGCCTACAGATAGGAATTCTAGGAATGCCCAGTTGAGGCTGAACCGTCACTAAGAGATAGGCTTGAATCCATCAAGCACACGGCATGACGATAATGGACCCTTCTGTCGAGGTTTCTACCCGCCATCCATCATGACCTTCATTCCTATTCCCGTCAACGTCCCAACACCTGATCCCTAAATTGCATTTCTTGGAGCCTAGGCTGTCAACACGCATCGCAATATCCGTACACCTGTCAGCCTTGCTGAATTGGACTCTGAACGCCAGGGCTTTATTTAGACTCTGAAGTCTCGTATGCATTATCCCTTGTTATCTCTGCTCGCTTGATCCCCAACGAGGTCTTGAAAGCCATTCATTCACCTCATCCCACAACCATCTGCTTCTGAGGATAGAAACTTGTCACGCCAATCATGACAATTCGGCTTCGTAGCCCATCAATTCTTCCACTATTATTTGCTCAAACTCATCTCATCCATGTCGTGATACACATCAATATCCCTGATCTGTGCCCGCATCACATCACGTATCCGTGCTCAGCTTGCATCGAAAGATGCTCGCCCCTGGTTCAATTCTTTTGCAGCCACTTGATACAATAATCATACAGCCCGACAGTTATCTGGCTGTTCCCTGCCCGTCATCTCTAGACCCAGCCTATGTTGTGTGTGTGCAGCATCGTTGCCCCTTAAAACGCCTCCCAATGAATGCCCTTGTTTTCGGGCCAGTTTTCGACGGCCCGCCCTCTTTGTTTATAGTTGATGTGTATCCATCCGTATGGGCGCTTCGAAAGCGAGCCGTGTCCCACCACCAGCCGCTCATCATGACCACCCCAACTCCGTCGTCTGTAGCCTTTACATTTTAATACAATCCGAAAGCATCAGTCGCAGCCGCCTTGCACTTTCGTCGCCAAATTTCCTCATCTTACGCCATGGCTGTTTCAGGCCAGAGGGCTTCAAGCTGCGATGGCTGGTGCTGTTGCCTGCCCAGCATTGTCGCCAGCTGCGTTCCGCTCTGCCTCCAAGAAAGCAGGCCGATACTTGGACAGATACTTGCCCGCCATAGGCCTCGCCTCCTCGACTAAAAACAAGTTAGCATGTGTCGCTGGGCGGGATCCATACTCAACTTACATTCGGTCCAAATATCCTGCACCGTATCCAGAGCAATCTCCTTGACAGGTGGTCGCATCATGACCAAGTAGAGCAGGCTTGTCAGGGCCAACTGTACAATACTGGGATCGCGGCACATGTGCTTCACCCGAGATAGAATATTCCGGTTCAGCTCCGGAATCTCGCTCAGGAATCGCGTCAGCACCTTGTCCTGGGCGTTCAGATATGGCAAGAACCCATCAATCAGCCGCAGGCAGCACTTTTCGTAGTGCAGCAGTCGATCACCACCTGTCTTCTGCTGTAGCTTGTCGTTGTACCACTCTTCACACAGCCACGAAACTGCCACGTCGATGTGTTTTCGGAAGTCCTCCATCACGTAGGCATAAAGCACGTCGCGGATGTTACTGCTGAGGGATTGCGGTGCTGATGGGTCACCCTCGTCCTTCACAGATACTCCCTCAAGGCCAGCCACTGACCGCGTCGCCAGTCGTGCCAGTATAGTCATCCACGAGTCTCGGTTTCCGGAGCTGGCAGCTAGCCTGCTGAAGCCAGCCTTGCTCTTCTTTGAGGGATCCTCTAAAGACTTCATCATCTCAATCACCCGCGTCACAGTCCCGTTACCCGCTGTTAGAGCCGTTTCCGGTGTCAGTGCCTGAGGTTGGTGAAGGTGGAACGACTTCAAAGCAAGACTGTCCTCTAGACCTGATGACGCATCGTGAACAGGAGCGCTATCTAGCTTGTTGAGGATCTGTTCTGTATCCTCAGCCTGGTAAAAGTCGGGCTCGTAGTCGTCATCATCTTCATCCACACCCAGCGGGGCAGTATTGGGGTTCAGTTCGGGAGCTGGAGCACTGGCAAGGGCGTCTAGACGTCCACGGATACCATCAACCGCCTTGGCCAACACTTGCTGATCGATACTCGCAAGCGTCGTGACTGCGATCTTGGCCACCATTGGTGCCGGGACCTGAAAGATGTCAAAGTTCCTTAGAGCGTCATTATCGATCAATGTGAACACATCTGCCAGGCTGTGCGTGCCAGGACCCAGCGGCGGCACCTGGATCTGGGCGGGAGTCAGCCGTTGTCGTTTGGCATCATATTCGTCATGGTGCTGTGCCCCGAGAGGCCGTTTTCTTCCCGAGTCGTCGAATATCTCAGCCATGGTGCGCATCATGCGCTCTACGTGCTGCTGAATCCTGGGTGTCATGGGGTTGTGAGGATCTCGCTTCATCAGGTGGATCAAGAGCAGTCGACTTGTCTTCTCCATCGATTTCATCATGACCCGAGTTTTGGGTGTGAGGGGTGAGTTTGCGAGCTTGAGGGGGTTGAAGTTGAGAAGAGCATTGACGACTCGATTCGAGGTTGCCGGGCGCGTTCTCACGAGAATAGACAAGCAATTGAGCGTCGCATCTACGACCAATGCATCACTACAGTTCACAACGAGTCAGCTGCCGAGACCGGAGTCTGTGTCACCGTCACTCTTACCTGCTCTCTTGGAGCACTATAAGCATTCGGTCCAGGAGCCCTGATGCTTCTGCCTCCAAATTCCGGGGGTCTAGGGACTGGTGGCCGGGGGGGACTTTATCCAAGGAGACGTCGAGGGTGCCACCATACTGGTATTATATGTTAGCGATATTCTGCGCAAACCAGTCTCCGGAAACCATACTCTGAGCTCAGCGCCAGAAGCGACACTCTGCGCCAAAACCACACGTTGCGCAAACTTGATGCAGCAGATCCTCACGGAAGGGGCTGCACCGTCCCATATCCGTAGAATCTTCTGCTTGATCGCCACCATTCTCTGCCACGTAATCGTATCGTAGCTGTTATTTATGCTGCATCGCAAACATTAGTCTCGGCCTGTACAAGGTTAGGGAGTGTGGACGTACATCCACCTCAACGCTAGCGGATAGATGCTGGCGGCGCACTGGATCACGCTCCGGATGACTTGGGGGTCTTCTCGATCATTCTCGATCATCGATTCTAGTGTCGCCAATACATAGGGCTGCATCGTCTCCTTCTCTCCGTTCGGCAGCGCTGGCGTCGCAAAGGCCTCGGCGAGGAATTCGGCGCCCCATCGTCGAAGTTCGATCGCCGCGTTCGGTCCAATGATGGGGAGGATTCCTCTGACGATGCTTGGATAGTATTTGACGTCTCCCAGGACGAGCTTTCGGGCATCGTTGAGCTGCCGGATCTGGTCCGGCACTGACAGGTTCGTTGCCATGGTTGTTTACTGAATGTCTTCGATCGGCAAGGATGGTGGCAGGGAAAGAACCAAAGGTCTAGCTATGACTGGACGAAAAGGATACCATGGGCTGAAGAGGAGCGGGCGATGGCAGCAGCGGCGGCAGCTGTGAGGATGGCAATGCGGCTCTTGGAGGGTGGTCGCGCGACTAGGCTGCTGAGCTTGCCAGTTGTGTACTTTTTGGCATGCTCCGCATCAAAGGCCCAGCATCAGCAAAGTCGGAAACAGAGGTCCAGTATCGAATATCCGGTGTCGCAAGGCTTTTGATTCGAGGCGCATCAGCTTCCTGGGCGTGCGCTGCGCGTCGTCGTCTTTATTACAAAGGGCGAACAATGTAGAAGCTGGGCTCCAAGTTTTGGCGACGACGCGGGAAGTAAAGAAGACGGGACGTGGAACAGACCCTTGCAACGCACGCTTTAGCTCCGCCAGGAGGGAAGGTACCACACCACAGGTACCTCAGACGTCACGACAGGCCTGCCTCCGGCCGAAGTTCAGCCGCAAAGATCTTCCACTTTGAAGTGACTCTGGCGCATCGACACCCGCTTGAAGTGCCGACTGATAATCCAGCAATTGTCAATTTGTCTGGCTTCTGCTTTCTCTCCTCTTGAGTTATTCTCGTATTGATATTCACCATCTCAAAAATGCCTCCCAGGTTCGTTCATCTAGGTTCTACATCATTATGCATAGTGGACTGATCATGACCTCCGAACCAGCCCGCAATCGACATACTACGATCGCCGCCTGCGACAAGGCCCTGCCCTCGTTCGAGCCCGACGGCCTTATCTTTTCAAGAACGCAGTCACCGGTCTTGGTCTCTTGACCGTTGTCGGAGCCATTTGTACGACGAGCCGCCTCCATGTTACCGCCACGCGCTTACACTGCCCAGATTACTATACCCTCAACGCCGTTGGCCAGGACAACTTTGAAGATGTCAAGGTCCCTGGTGAGCCTCGGAAACCCGCCTCTTCAAGGTAATTTCTACATATGATGGGCCGGATGCCTAGGCGATCAACTCTTAGATCAATGTTGCAAATCAATTCATTGGAGAAGTTAAAAGGAGGAAGAACACCAAAGCAGCTATGCCATTCATGCTACCTGCCACACAGAACGCCTATTATAACCCCAGAGCCTCCCTGTACAACACGTTGGCGAACTCTTCTACGCAACATGTATGAATAAACGACCACCATTGTACAATAGTTCTTGAAGCCTGCGAGCCCTCACCCGCTGCCACCAAGATTCTGCCCCTCTCCAATCGTCATCAAAAGAACCGCGCTGTCCACCGTAGACACACCCAATGCTCTAACCATGTTCGAGTCCAGACAGAAAAAGGAAAATCGAATACATCCGAGCTTCGGCCGATTGTTTTCCGTGGGTATCACAAAACGAGTACAAAAGCAATATACTCCATCCTTTCCTAACAAGTCCTATAATAGGGATGAGCTGAAATGCACCAGTCTGTGCAATCAATTGCTCAAGCTGCGGCTGTTTTTGACCCCCGGCTTACACTCGAGAGGCTGCCAACCCGCTTCATTGGGTTATGGGCTGAGTTGATCATTGTCCGTGTCAACTCGGGGGATTCTGACAACCGGTTCGACAACGAAGGTGAGTGTTGCTTAGGATGAGCGGCGTTCAGGTTGGATTTGATATCTGCCGCAGCCGGGATCTGGCCCTGCGGTGCTGCGCGACTGGCCGCATTTTCCACTTGTCCCTCAACCGCTGCCACTGGTGTCGGATGCATCTTGTGGGCTAGGTGGTTTGGGTTGGCCCACGGCGTCTCCCGGAGGAATTGCTCACCCGCAGGACCAAGGCGATCGAATGGCGGCGTGTAGTACTCTTCGCGTCGCTGTGGTAGTGGCTTCTGCCGGGTTCGTTTGGCTCGCTTACACAAGTCAGCTCAGCAGTCTCGGGGAGTTGACATGACATTGTCAACATACCTCAATGGCAGCCAGGTCATCATCAAGTTCCGAGGGAGACGCTCCCATCATTTCTGGTCCTGCAGGGAATCCCTCATACTTGGCAATGCTGGCCAGGGTCGAAACCTCGGTGTTGTAGGCGATAGCGTTCCGTACTCGCTGCGCAGGATCCTTAGGGAAGAGCAGGCCGCAATCTTGCAAGCTATGTGCGCTTCGCCTTGCCGTTTGAATGTCGTACCACTCCTGGTTAAGAGCTTCCAGCGTCTTTTCTCGCTTCTCTCGTACCGCCTGATAGTATTGACCCCAAACTTGTGCTCGCTGAGCAACTGCGCGCCTCTCATGTGCCTTGACGCGATATTCGAGCTCATTGTTGATCTCTCGGAGTTTCTGCTCCAACCGGTCATCCAAGCACTGCTTCATGTTAAGGTACTCGGGGTGTGTTGGGACGCTGGCGATGAGGGACTGCTCCTCTTCCTCGAGTCGTTGAAGCCGGTCCTTGTACAGTCTGGATGGTGTCAGCGCAATCTACCAAAGGTGATGAACTGAGACCTACCGGTCTCTGAATACCCCAAACATCTCCTCGATATGTGTCCAGTCCTTGAACGCGGCGTGTTTTCGCTCCACTGCCGTTAGGTGAGTATGGTCAATCGAGTTGGGAGTGTTGGCCGGGCGATCCTTACTCTCTTCATCGTGCGCAGTAGCTGCATCAACCTCTTCGTCCGCATCAGCCTCCAGCTCCTCTCCATGTTGCTCGACGTCAGTCCCCCGAGCACTATCGCGGGCCCCGTCATGGCTGCCATTGTCTGTGTCATGATCGGCCTCCGCGGCGACTGCCGCTTTGCGTTTTGATCCGCGCATGCCCTTCTTTGTCGCGCGAGTTGTGCGCTCTACCGCCCCATCCTCGCGAGCTGTAGACTTCTTTCGTGGAGAGACATCTACCTCTTCAGCAAGAGTTTGCGTGCCGCTGCTCTCGTTGGCTAGAGTTGGTTCATCTTCGTGCATGACCGTGTCCTCGGCTTGCTGGGGAGTCTCTGTATCAGCCACTGGGACCGAGCTGGTCCGCTTCCTAAGTGGCTGCTCGGTTTCTGACTGATCGGCGGCTGGTGAGCGCTTTCGCTTGCGGTCTTGGGAGTCATTCTTATGGTCATCTTCCAGCGCCGCGTCGTGCTTTGTCGCAGGTTTCGATGGGGATTCTATTCCGATTGTGGGAGAGCCTATAGAGGCGTCGTCCCCCATGGTGGATTCGTCATCGTGATGGTCGTCTAGGTTGGCGGTTCTTCGGAGCTTGCTCGGGGTGTGTTCAAAGACTTGGCCCTCGTTGAATTGGTCCACAACTACGTCCCTCTGTCGCTGGTGCCTCGGGGTGTCGTAGAGCCGCTCAGTCTCTGCCTCGGTATCGTTGCCGTCCGAGGTGTGGGCATCGGAGAGGACGCTGTCAGAATCGGAGGTGGCATGAGGCTTCTTCTTGGGGCTCGGCCTGGTGCTGTCTTCGTCGTCATTTTCAAGATGCATGTGTTCAATGTCCTCGTCGTTGTCGTCCTTGGTGTCAACCTCGCTGAGAGGACTGGAGATGTTGCTGTCCTCATGATCAACAACCCCAACTGCAGGTGAGGAGAGGGGCGGGGGGGCGGAAGCGGTCGCCGCCATGGTTGTTGAAAGACGCGATTACGTGTCTATGGCCTTGCTCAATGGAGAGAGTAGGTAGGCTTGCAGTATCGGGTGCAAAAGAGTGGTGGTGGTGGTCGGCAGGTAGGTCGGAGCAGCGCGACCGTGGAGACGAGTGATGAGGGACGGCAGCTGGGTGATTGGGGATCGGGCGTCGTGAAGGGTGGACTTGAAGAGGTAAAGCCGAGCTAAAGCGAAGCTGATTGAAACAGCCTTTGTCCTGCTGCGGCATGGAAGACGCGAGAGGTGCTGACAAGGTCAAGGGCTTCCGGTGACGGACGGTTGAGAGGAGGGGACAGAGAGAGGACGGAGATGGACGGTGGACGGTGCCGGTTTGCGCTGGGGGGCCAGGGCCAGGGCCAGTGCCAGTGGCCAGAGGAAAACCGAGAGCGGGCTGAGAATGACGGGGCAAAAGCGGTCGTCTGCGGCAGAAAGTGGCCTCGGGGGGTGTGCCATGATGGAGCACCCGGCTCAGGCCAATGACGCATTGTTCCGGCCAGCAAGGCTTCCGGCGCACTCCAAATCCACGCCCACCCAGAGGTTCATGTGGACCCTCTGGAGCTGGACTTTTTCTGTGCCTTTTTCCTGTCGCGATTCAGAGGCTGGCACTTTTTTTGCAGCAGGTTAGCGAGTTGGGTTGGCCGATTCTGTCAGAAAACAAGGCTTCGAAACCATGGCCAAAGGGTGAGTTCCTGCCATTCCCCCTCTCGTGCAAACAATGGAAAACCCTGACCCAAGCAGCGCAAAGGGCTTGACGGCCTCTTCCAAGGCTGTGGACCCCACACTCGACGCTCTGTTTGCAGCCAGCGTAAGTTTTGCGACATTGTCGTCTTCTCCGCCCTCCTGGCTGATCAATTATAGGCTGGTCCTGTCAAGGCTCCCGCCAAGTCAAGATACTCGGCATTGCTGGAGCAGAAGCCCCGAGAAGCGCCCAAACCAAAGGCAGTGGTGTTGGAGGAGGAGAACGATGAAGATGAAGAGGACGACGAAGTGCTCTCGGAAATCAGTGAGGAGCTGAGCTATGGGGAGGATGATGAGGATGAGGACGAGCAAGGCTCTGAGACTTCAGAGCAGGAGGACAGTGAAGGGGATGAAGACGAGGCGGAGAGTGCAGACGAGCCCATGACGGATGCGCCAGCCGAACTCGACGCCATCATCGATGCCACCGAAGGCAAGGAAAAGAAGGACCGGAAACGAAAGCGCAAGAATGATAATGACGATCTCGAGGGCAACTACCTGAGCAAAGTTGCTGCAGAGGAGGAGGCTGAGCGTGCGGGCAAGCGACAGAAGAACGATGCCTCAAAAGAAGACGTTGAGAAGGTTGAGGCTGAGGCTGAGGACGACGACGCCAGCGGCGATGAGAGCGATATCCCCGTCCACGAGACACTTGCCAAGGAAGACAAGTCCTCGGATCTGGAAAAGGCAGCTCGGACGGTCTTCCTCGCCAATGTTTCCACCGAAGCTATATCCTCCAAGACGGCCAAGAAGACGCTCATGGCTCATCTCTCTTCCATCTTGGAAAAGGATGCATCTCCACCACAGACCATTGAATCCATCCGCTTCCGCTCTGTCGCATTCGCAGGTGGCTCTCTGCCAAAGCGCGCGGCCTACATCACCAAGTCGCTGATGGACGCCACGACCAAGTCGGCCAACGCATACGTCGTGTACTCGACTGTCGCAGCTGCCCGGGAGGCCGTCGCAAAGCTCAATGGCACCCAGGTGCTTGACCGACACCTGAGGGTGGACAGCGTTGCTCACCCCAGTCCCACAGACCACCGACGTTGCGTGTTTGTTGGCAACTTGGGATTCGTCGATGATGAGACTATCCTCGCCACCAACGCCGATGGAGATACTACACAGAAGAAGCGAAACAAGACCCCTTCCGATGTTGAGGAGGGCCTATGGCGCACATTTAGCACTCAAGGCAAGGTCGAAAATGTCCGAGTTGTCCGAGACTCCAAGACTCGCGTGGGCAAGGGCATCGCCTATGTGCAGTTTTATGTAAGTCTCCGCATTTGCCACTTACACGGATGAAACCAGGGCTAACAAGATTTGCAGGACGCCAATGATGTTGAGGCCGCCCTGCTCCTCGATGACAAGAAGTTCCCGCCCATGCTCCCCCGCAAGTTGCGTGTTACTCGAGCCAAGGATCCTCGCAAGACGGCCCTAGCTCAGGAGCGAGCCAAGGCCAAGGCTGTGGCCACCAACGGCGCACCCAAGAGCATGAAGTACAAGCCTAAGGCGACACCTGAGGAGCTGTCCATGGCTGGCCGCACAAGCAAGCTCCTCGGCCGCTCCGCCGCCATCCAGCAGCGTCACGGAAAGCGTCTCTCGAAGGGCTCTTCCGAAGAGGTTCCGAACCCCCTTGATGAGATCAAGACTCCAGAGCAGGTCATCTTTGAAGGCCGCCGTGCCTCATCCAGGGACGCTCTGCCCAAGGACCTCAAGTTTGGCAAGAAGGGCAAGAACAAGAGCAAGCCCAAGCCCAAGCCCAAGGGAGGCAGGCCGCAAAATCGAAGCGCCAGGAGAGCTGTCGAGTGGAAGAAGAAGAGCTGATGCTGATTCTTGACAGCGGATGACGCATGGATGGGGTAGTTGGTGAGAAGCGGCTGTGTGGGCTTTGAGTGCGGAAGCGGATGTTTGAGAAGGGCCCCGCGCCCGCACGGGGATCGGAAAAGTTGTGCTGTGAATTTTGGCCACAGCCAGTCAAGGTTGCTTAGATGAGATGGAAGTACATATTCGTCAAGCTCACGAGTTCAGTTCAGATATTGAACAAGTTTTCTTTTTTAATGCTACGATTCTGGGCATCTTTTTTATTGCGTTGTAACCCAGATGTTTGCTGACAGGCTTTCCTCAACCGAAATGTGGTACATCACTAACATGAAGATCGTAAATAGCCAAGCAAATGGCATCATGGCAACTCTATGGTTGGTAGTCGAATACCCCCAACCAACAATCTTAACTCTGTACAACCACATTTCACACCAATCAAGTCCGAGACGCTCCAATTTACTCTCATTAAAGAAGAAACAGATATCATCAACTTTACTTGCCTGCTTTATCAGAAATAAGTGCCAAGTTGCGTCAAGGGATAACCTCGTCTATTAGGACCTGGCTCCAAGAGAAAAAGACCACGTGCTAGCGGGATACCCTGGGCCAAACTTTGGCGTCTGGTGGTAAACACATCCTTACCCCTCCATGTGCCACCCAACAACAAATATCGGGAATCTTAATCAACACTGTCCACAGCTCTCTTCTCTGTACATTGCATCGCCATAGGCGCGAACCCTGGCAAGACCATCGTTTCAACACGCCTTGAAAGAAGTCGAAAGAGGTGATACAAGCCAGTCACAAGATGCGACTGTTTAGTACTCGAGCTCCTCCTCGGGCTCGAACGAGTCGGCAGCAACCTCCTCGTAATCCTTCTCCAGAGCAGCGAGATCCTCACGGGCCTCGGTGAACTCGCCTTCCTCCATACCCTCGCCGACGTACCAGTGGACAAAGGCACGCTTGCTGTGCATGAGGTCGAACTTGTAGTCAAGACGCGACCAGGCCTCGGCGATGGCAGTGGTGTTGGAAAGCATGGAGACGGATCGCTTGACGGAAGCAAGACCACCATCCTCGGGAGCGGCAGGAACAGCCATGGGCTTCTGGTAGTTGATGCCGAGCTTGAAACCAGTAGGGCACCACTCGACCAGGTTGAACGAGGCCTTGGCCTTGAGAGCAGCAATAGCCGCGTTGCAGTCGCGGGGGACGACATCGCCACGGTACAGGAGAGCGACGGCCATGTACTTGCCGTTTCGGGGGTCGCAAACCACCATCTGGTTGTTGGGCTCGAAGCCTGGGAAACGTCAGCACGATTGGCGTCTACAGTCAAGTTGCGATCATCACTTACACTGGAAGGTGAGGTCGTGGACCTTGAAGCTCTCGTGCTCGCTCTTGGCAGAGGAAATGACAGGAGCGTAGCTGATGAGGGGGTAGTGAATTCGAGGGTAAGGAACCAGGTTGGTCTGGAACTCGTTGAGATCGACGTTGAGAGCGCCATCGAATCGGAGAGATGAGGTGATGGAGCTGACAACCTGGGCGATCAGGCGGTTCAGGTGCTCGTACGAAGGACGGGGGATGTCGAGGTTACGACGGCAGATGTCGTAGACGGCCTCATTGTCGACGAGGAACGTGCAGTCAGAGTTCTCGATGGTGCTGTGAGTGGACAGAACGGCGTTGTAGGGCTCAACAACGGCGGTCGAGGTTCGGGGAGCAGGGTAGACGGCGAACTCGAGCTTGGACTTCTTGCCGTACTCAGTGGAGAGGCGCTCGAGGAGGAGGGCACCGAAACCGGAGCCGGTACCACCGCCGAAGGAGTGGAAGATCAGGAAGCCCTGAAGAGAGTGGCAGTTGTCTGGGTCGTTCGATTTAGCAGGGGTTCCAAGGGGTGAGGCGCGCAGCCTCCTGGGTTGCGAAACTCACCAGCCACGCGGCGGATGCGGTCCATGACATTGTCGACCATCTCCTTGCCAATGGTGTAGTGGCCACGGGCGTAGTTGTTGGCAGCATCTTCCTTGCCGCTGATCAACAGCTCGGGGTGGAAGAGCTGGCGGTAACCACCAGTTCGGATCTCGTCAATGGGAGAGGGGTCGAGATCGACAAAGATGGAGCGAGGAACATGCTTGCCGCTGCTCGTCTCGGTGAAGAAGGTCTCGAAGGAGCCGGGGTCACCAATATCGGCAGCATTGGGGTCGGGACGACCATCGGGGCCGAGGCCGTGCTCGAGGAGGTAGCTATTCAAGATATCGGTCAGCTTCGGGGCCGGGGGGTCGAATGATGGCGACGGCAGCGGTGACGGTGGACGTACAGCTCCCAAGCAGAGTTACCGAGCTGGGTACCAGCCTGGCCCAGGTGGAGGTGAAGAATCTGGATCACGGAGCATCAGCATCGACATCGCGAGCTTCGATTTTGGTGGTGGTCTCGGTGGACGATAGGGATCCCAGCCAGAGGACACCAAGTGGAACAGCCGACGCCATGCCGGGAGCGGGAAGCTGCTGCTGGCAGCTGAGCTGGCTGGCTGGGAACGATCTCACGGCGACAACGTATGCAATGCAACTTACCTCGCCCTTCATTGTGTATGAACGAAGCTAAGGGAGCTACGACCAGAGGTGGAGTTGGGGGAATGGGAGAGAGATATACGCGCGCAGCGCTTGAGGAAGAGAAGGGGAAGGGGGAGAAGGGGGCGTGGTGATGATTTTCCGGCGGGTGTTTGGGGATGGACGTTCTGTGAGGTGAGTGGGTGCCCGCAGGAGGTGGGCTTTGGCGGGGTCGACAACAAACAAACCATGGGCCGCGCGCGCCAAAAAAGCTGCTCCAGCGTCTCAGGTTATCCCACGGGGTACCTCGGGCGCCAGCCAATTCCCGCGCAACCACCAGGTACCCCCGCGGTGCCTCACCGCCAATTGAAAGCGCAGCATGGGGACCCCTGGCGGGCGAGGGAACTGCAACTTTTACCAGGGGCGGCTCGTGTGGGTGCTAACATGCTACTAACGGCCTCTCTGCCCCGGCAAATGTTGCTGATGCGAATGGCTGATGGCTGATGGTGGCTCGAGCTGTCCAAAGAGAGGTAAGCTGTGCTGAGTTGCCCCGTGCTCCTGGAGGCGACAGAATGATCCTTGATCCACCGTGTCGTGACACCTGTCAAAGAGGTTCCAGCTCAATCTTGAACGGGCAACATGACGTGATGTTTCTATCTAGGTGTCTCTAAAAGCTGACAAGATTCAATTGACTTTATTGGGTTTCAAAACGGTTGCCTATTCCTAGGTAAGCTTGAGAATAATATTCATCAAGTTATCAGAAGCTTAAACCCTGACTAATAATTCCAATAGCGGACACTACTACGGAGTATATACGAGGTTAATCTCAACAACAGGGACAGGGAATTGCTTCAAAGATAAACCTCAGATGTTGACTCCCACGCCAAGCATCCCAATTCATGCAAATGACCATCCATGGATCCGTTTAGATGCTGCCTAGATACGCGAGCCTTCAGAGCAGAGATGCCTCGAGGTTCATGCACCTGACGGCCCCAAGGCTTCCATCCAGGAACCATCCCTCTGCATCTGGGTCCAGAAGTGGTTTCATGGATGGGCGCACGCGATTGTCCAGTCAAATCCGCAGCTGCTCTGTTGCCTTGCTGCAACCTCTACAGGACCGCAAACCAATCGCGACCTAGCGGTAGGTGTGTTCTCGGGCAAGGAGCTGAAGGCAGCCACATTCTGGAAAGGAATGTTGGATTGAGGCCGTCTTCAATAGATCGACATTGGCAGTCTCCATGTGGTTGGGCCTCGTCGTGACTCTTGACGCCGAGAGCTTCATCGATCGAGTTTGGGATCTTCGATGTATTCATGGGTATTTCAAGTTTGTTGATACACTAGAAATACAGTGAGCACCGTGTAAGACGGTTAATGCTTTCTCATCCAGATGTCATCATCTTGTCCAACACAGCAGATATCAAATCGAGAGAAAGTTAAAAAGATGAGAATTAATTGTTTTTAACCTGTGCCTTTTCCCGTGTAGCCCAGCCGCTCAATCCCTCCAGCATTTGTAGGTAATTACTCAAAACAAATGGTCCTCAGCAACACGCTGGGACCGTGCAAAGTGGTATCATATGGAGGTATAGTAGGCCGTTTCCCGTCTAATTCGTGATCCTTCCTCCTCCTCCTCCTCCTCCTCCTCCTCCTCCTCTCCTCCAGTTTTAGGCACCAGCTGCTCAGTGCTGTCGGTTCTCATCCTGGTTCTTGTTCTGGTTCGACTCG